>NNCF01126836.1:582687-701498 GCA_002313205.1 Laupala kohalensis | reverse complement strand
AGGGTGAACACGATCTTGCAGCCATCTATTGAGCGCTGGACAAACTGGGTGACTGGTAGCGCAGTCTGGTAAATATTCTATGTTAACTACTTGAAGCTTCAAACCTCATACATTAAGCGGCTATCTAGTTTCCTGGCCCTGGTAATAAGGTTGAAGGAATCGATAAGATTCTTGAATCGATTAATTGGTGAATGTGCAGAGTCGGATGTACTCAGGAAATCGATGTTGAAATCGCCACGTATAACGATAGATTTAGTAGATTTGTGTGATATGCATTAAAACAATTTCGAAGTTTCGAAAAAATATATATCAAGATCTGATTGAGGAGGTCTATAAATACAGAAAACAATACCGGTGTCGGTCAGATTAACTGCAGAGACTTGAATCACACTATCTTCACAGAAGTTCTCGTAGCCTGGCAGTGGAGAAGGTAATATATCATTACGAACGTAGATACACGTACCTCCGAGCGGATTTTTTCCTTTAAAATTTTGTCGACAGTAAGAACTTGCTAAATAATAATTAGAAACAGCAGAATCATTGATCTTGTTAGTTAAAAGCCAATGTTCTGTGAGGCATAGCAAATAGTCTGTCAATTTGTTTGAAAGGGATTGGACATTATGATGAAATATAATTATTTTATTTTCGCAAAGAGTTTGTGATTCATGAGAAATGGAATCGACGTTAGATTGTGGAGAGGAATTTGAATTTGATACAACTTCTAGTTCCTGATCAAGCCCGCACACTGTACCTGAACGCGATTGTCACCTTCGAGTACCACATCGTACTCCTGAGCGCAAGTTGCAACTGTGTATAGGGGCGGCTGGAGATGTGGATGGAGGAATAGATGAGGACATGGGAGATGAAGCAGTAGGTGAAAGAACGGGGACAGGACAAGAAATGGGTGTTGGGATAGGAGGAGGTGATGAGGTAGGTGCAGGAGGAGATGGGGTACGAGCAGGAGGAGGTGCAGGTGTGGGTAAAGGGGCAGGTGGATGATTTGAGGTCAGATGTGAAGCTAGGAGACAACCGAAGGGATGTTTCCCAGACGGTCTCAGATGTAAACCGTGCTGGGTAAAGTACTTAGTAGTCAGGTGTGGTTGCAAATCATAAAATGTGATTTTTGTGTCTGCCAGGTGATGAGGTTTGCCAGGTTAATTTCGTGATTTATTTTGGAACGTTGAAGCGTGGAGGCAGACTAGAGAGTACTATGTTTGTGTGCTGAGATGCCATTTTTAGTTTTTGTAGATGTTAAGAAGCGTTGAAATGACTTCCCACGTTAATATCGTTCTTCCCACCTATGATGATTACTGTGTCCCGCTCTGTAAGTTTTTTAGTGTAGGTGTCCAGTTCTCGAATAACTTCAGCCAGACGAGCGTTTGGCTTAAAGAAACCGGAGACTGAGAACTGGCTAGGAAGCAATGCACGCAAAACAGAGGACATCTGACGACCGTGCGAATTAGCTAATATGAGCACGTTTTTTTATGCGTGGAAATGTTGGCTTCATCTCTGGGTAGCACTACTTTACGTGGTTTTGTGCGGCTGTGATTACGAGTGTGCGGTTTGTGAATAGGTTCGGGTACTGGACGGGATGAAACGAGTAGGTAAGGGAGGAAATTGGGATGTCATCTAACACACAAAACCTATTCTGAGTGAAGAGGGGGTGGTGTAGGTGTCGTTGGTGATAGCAGTTGGAAGGACGGCGAGAATTCCTGACTAGTCCAACCGCCGGTCGTGTTCTTATTGTCCTCTTCCAGCGCACTGATATTTCTCAATATAATGTACCAAGTCCTTGTACGCCTTCTGAAGATCAGCTTTGAATGAGTTGAGGAATACGATAGTGTCCACTGCAGTAAGTTAACAACTTAACGACAAAAGAAAATGAGAATACACGAAAACTGACAACTAACACTGAATGAAGGATATTAGTATAATGATATATTTATTACTACGGAAGTTACAAATATTAAATAAATATACAAACAAAACGACGACAAAAATGATTAAAATAATTATTTAGGACGACAACTGGAGGTTATTTAATTCGACAATATCTACTCTATATTATGTTAAAATGTAAATAAATACGAAAAAATCAAGAAAAACGATTTGTAAAATGATGTAATAATTTTATAAAATTATGACGAAATTTAGGGTGCAACAATAGGACAGGGTTTATTTGAAAGTGTAATTATTATGTGATAGAATGTGCACGTGAAAATCTAAATGCACCCTAATGTTTACTCCTGATGCACCAAGAAACTAAATTAATGTTTTTACGTTTGTACTTACGTAAACTTTAGAACACCTTTGAGAAGCACTTTAATGAAAACAATACGATGTATGTTCCGTCAGACTTCATAAACCTTAGGAAAAGTTTTTAATGTTTTTTCCACTTAACACACAAAACAAACAAATGTTACACTACAATAAAGTTAGGAATTAAATACAACTTAATCTCAAAAACTCGAGAAAAATAAAATAATTAGGAATATGAAACTGAAAAAATACGAAGAGCTCATTCACAACCGTAGTTAACGCCACGAGCAGGTTAGCCAACCCTTTTCGAAAACAAATTTTGATGTAATGTCTTCATTGTTCATTATTCTGTGCTCTCACAGAGTGGTTGAATACATGGCAACAGTATTGCTACAAATCAGCATCAACGTACAAATATGGATTGCAGGTTGACTCCCGAAATGATACCCGGGATTACTTCAAAAAGGGGCTAAGCGGGCATTGCAATGAATGTGATTTTCGTTATTTTTTCTTAACTTGATTCGTATTTATGTTTTATTTACCAAATTGTATTATAATCTCTCAACTCTTGTTTCTATTTTATTTTTTATTGAAAAGGAAATGTGTTAAAATGCATCACCTTTTTTAATAAATTAACTGCTTTACCTACTGATAAAATATTACTCAAGTTTTCCAATAGTTAACTACTGTACTCTAAAACTGCATAAGGGACGATTAATAACGAACTTTTTTGCCTTTTTATGATTGAGACCTCAATCACTAGTTTTGGCCATTAGTCCCTCAATTTTTACTTGTGTGGTTTTCTAGCAGGTTTTTTTTCGTGTCAATTCCGCGAAAAACATTTGATACAGAAACGAGATGTTGTTTCCTCATTTGCTATTATGGAAGGTTAATATTGTCGAGCAAAAATTAAAACGAAAGAATTTTTTGTGGTGGTATGCTAAAGAAATGGCACTTAGCGGTGGCACTTCTTGCCAGCTTAGAGCACCTATTCAACTTGGACGCAACACGTAATACGCAGGTGTATGTGCTCAAAAATCACAATACAATGTCTCATGTGAAGTGCGCGTTCCAGTAGTATAGTTTGATGGGTACCTACGATAGTAGTCTGGTCGCCGGAGTATGCAGGAATCGCGACGAAACGTTTTGTAGAGCGAAAGTCTAGAGACAACCTAAAGACGTCTTATCGCCGATGTGAACCTAGACTTTAAAAAATCCCGTCCCGGTTTATATGTAGCGAAACACTACTAGACTACAGTGTCTCCTCCCATATCAGACGAAACCTAGTTTGGAGATTTCACCCCAACCTGTTGTTCCTATTTGTCTAAAAAAAATCCCCTCCTGGAGGCATTATACATGTCCAATCCTGACATTGCATTGATTGCTTCTTCAACACCATGTTGGAATTTTAACGTGACCAAGGGTCGCGGTATTACCAAACCTCCAGAAGGTTCCCACAGTTGTTATTATTGTAAATAGGAAATGTAGCGTGCTATTGAAGCTTATCTTCATGGAGTAATAGGAGGTAGGAGTTGGGTGATAGGTTGTGAGTAGGTGGTCCGCTTAGCTGGTTCCACAGTTCCTCTGTCGTGGCAATTTCATACCGTTCTTTGCAGAAATTCCAGCCATGAAGTGCGAATCTTCAGGTGCCCAGGACCTGTGTCCCATTTGCTGGTTTCTGTCTTGGAGTAACCACCCTACATGATCCACGACTTGGGTCATCCTTTAATTTTTGCAGGTGCTCATCCCAACATTTGTCTTTGTTGCTCTTAATAGCATTGCCCAGTTTGAGACACGCCTCCTCGTAATTTTTCTCAATTTCTACGTTGACTGTCTTCCTCCTACTGCGTTTTCTTTTCCTTGCCCCGATGCGATATCACTATCCTACCAATACATCGGTGGATATGTTTGGCGTATCCCCGACATTCTTGCTCTGGTGCGGGAACGTCGTCATACACATCGGCGATTCTACCGCACCAGAGATCCTTCAGACGAGACCCACACTTCCTCCACACGAGACGGATACTTCAAGACCGACTCCGTGACTTCCATGCCCAGCGATGGCAAACCTATCTTGCCCGGGTCAACGTTTCCTCCGACGACGACGTGTGGAAGATCCAGAGGACCCTGCGAAACCCCTCCACTGCCATCACTCCCCTTCTCTTTCCTGGTCCATCTAATCCCACATAGGACGCGGCCAGAAAAGTTGAGATTTTCGGTGATATCCTAGTAACCCGTTTCTTCCTGTCATTGCGTCCCATCCCTCTCCCGTCCATTCTTCTACCCCAGCTGTCTCCTACCACCCCAGACGATGAGTGGACCATGGGTACCTGGGAAGTGAAGGACGCACTGAAACGAGTCATCAATGTGTGTGGCTCCGACAAGCTTTCTTCGCCATCTTCCTAACTAATATCTTCAATTCTTGCCTCTCTCTCGGGTACTTTCCTCTTCCATAGAAACATGACACTATCATTCTTCTCCCCAAGCCGGGGAAAAAATCTTCGGGACCCTAACTATCGTTCCATCAGCCTTCTTTCTCTTCTTGGTAAACCCTTCGAGCGCCTCATCTTCGCAAAACTGACTCCTGTCCTTGAATCGTCTCACGCTATTCGTCCCACCCAATTCGGATTCCGACGCAATAAGTCTGCATACCTTGCGCTTGGCACACGAATTAGCCCCCATCCTCTCGGAGAGTTGCCATTTCTGCAATCTTCTTTGACTTATCATTCGCCTTTGACACTATTCATCACGACCTACTCTTTCACAAAACCAATTTCTTAGTTCCTCCCGTTATTCATCACCTGCGTTTTCCATCACTTATCCGGGTGAACCTTTCAGGTTCGTTCCCTCCCCACCACCCGCCCATCTTTGCTGGGGTTCCCCAGGGTAGTGTCTGGGCACCCACTCTTTTCTTACTTTTTCTTCACGACCTTCCTGACCCTCGGCATGTTTCCGAATTTCTTTACGCCGATGACATCGCGTATGCGGCGCGCGCGTTCACACTTCGTGTGGCCATATCTAATCTTCAATCTGCTACTTCTCGCCTGGAAACTTGGAGTACTTCTAATGGGCTCACCTTGAACCCCTCCAAGTGCCAAGCAATTTTCTTCACTTTTTTCCGCCTCTCCAGCAAGCCCTTTTAAAACCTGCCGTCGCTGAAGGTCAACTACTGTGGCCTGCTCCACAAGTATCAAGTACCTTGGGATCACGATGGACAGGAAACTTTGTTGGCAAGACCATACAAAATCTGTCTCCTCCAAAATGAACAGCGCGCTTGCCAGTCTTGTCCAATCTTCAGAAATCGCAGGATCCTGCTCAAGATGAAAATTCAGATCTATAAAGCGTGCATTTGCAGTCTTGCGCTTTACGCCTGCGAAACCTGGGTCACTACTTCTAGGCCAAACCATCATCGCCTTCACGTCGACAACCGGTTCTTGCGAATGGCTGTACGACCGCCGTTGCGCACTCGCAACGCATATCTATTTCTTAATTGAACCTATCACCAAAATAATCATTCCTGAAGCCCAGAAACACCTCCGGAAGGCATTCCACGACCCCTCCCCGACATTTTTGAAAAGTACTCCCGCAGTCAATCCTGCTGCAACTGGGAAATATCCTTCAGATATACTTTAACTCCTCACTCATACTTTTTATTCCTAAGACACTTCTCACAGAATTCTAAACTTCAATACAAGACCTATTTTTCACCCTTCATTTTTATTCTACACGCCCTATTTTAAACCAAACGGGTGCCTAAGTCGCCGGTTTCCGGCGGACATGGCACTATAATATTTTGTTGCAGGAAGCATTGTCTATCAAATTCACCATGCGACCATCCACGAAGAGCACCATCATGGTGGAGGCGTGGATAGATACCTGTCAAAACAACACCATCTTTCTTTCCGTTGCATAGTGACATCAACATGCCGGTTTGGGGTCGGATCCAATTTTCCGGTAAGTAAATACTTTCAGATGTATTGCACGATGGTCACTGGCAGTGTCGATGTTTCCATCTCCGAAGAGTGATTCCCACATGCGAGACATTACTCACTAAAGTAAGGCCCACAATTTGGCTTGTCTCGCCTCTTGCAAACGTTTGTTCGTTTCCGTTATTCAGAAGACAACATCCAACAGGGATATGGTCTCCAGTAGCGTCCTCTCTTGTTGGCCTCCTTACTTGGTCTTTCGCCCAGGCTCTGAAATCCCCCGTAATTGTCACAGGACGGTGTTGCTTCGCATAAATTGTTAATACGCCTTAAAGTTCGTAAACTCATTCGTAGTCAGACTAGGTGGCGCATGGCAGCTGTAAAATGTATCTCATCTAACTCTCAAATTCCATTTCCTAAGCTCTTTATGTTCTGAAACGGTCATTCATCACTGGACCAGGTAATATCCCAGCGCTGATATTCGTCTGATAGTGGAGAGCTAAGATGTTAATATGATACAGAGATCATGACCAGTCGAGCTTCAGCAAATCTGCCACTCTGTTGGTCAATATAGAGAATAGAATTGAGGTTGATATAGAGAATAGTCCTCAAAATATTTTAAATTTGTTTAATCCCATAATGAATGTAGTTAAGTTGTAAAAATTTATAAACGAACAATATTTTATGCAGATTATGTTTTTCCATAGCATATAGCATTTTCTTTGGACTAAGAACTAAAACGAAGTAATAAAAAGGATGAAGTCTCACCCTTTCTACTCAACAGAAGATTTTCTGAACTAGAATCCCACTGAATAATATTAATGGTCACTTATTTTATAACATTATTTCCTGTTGTAAACAAGTAAAATTGGAAAGATGAGTGTGCTACACTCCATTGTGGTGTGGTTGATTGCCCATTTTTCCACATGGAGAAATTTCTCTCACTAGTTTCTTGGTCTTTTTTACTCGTAAGTAGTTCTACCATTTCAAGCCTACAAGCCTATATGTGGAAAATATCTTTTCAATGTGTGCAGTACTTGCAGGACAAGCAAGGAGGACTTTAACAAAAATGTATGCATCAATGTATTCACAAGAGTATCAATATAAAATGAAGTAAAAATTCACAACAGTATGCTAAATAATAGAACACTCAGCACCAACAAAGAACTGGCCACATTAAAACAGGCATTACAGAATAAATGAAGAGCTAAAACACCCTAGAAATGCCTAATAAAATTCAAATAAACTTTTTACACCGTGTTAGTTTAAAAAACAAACAAATAAGTTTCATACAACCCTGCTAATATTCTTCTAAATCAATAAGATGTTATGAAATTTCAATAATATTCGTAAGAAATTCTAAGAAGCAAAATTTTAATAATTCAATTATTTTTTAACGCATTTACTTCACTAACTCCTTATGGTTATGAGCATGTTTGGGTAACCTCCAGTTACCATCTGCTGAAGAACCCTGGAAAGGATGCTCATTTTCTATTTTCTATCTATAGCATATCTAAGCTAAATACCACTCACTGACCAACTAATCATGAAATCAGAAACAAAGCCTACAAACTTGAAATTTGGCAGGTAGAATTCCTTTTAGGGAGTAGATATCTGCTAAGAACCAATTTTACGAAAATCCCCAAGGGGGTGAAATGAGGATTGAAATATTTTATGTATGTATCCCACCCCATCTCTAGAGTGCCTGGAGCAATTTCAACCAAACTTGATACACAGATAACTGACTATATGACAACAAGCATTATGGAGTAAGATGCCCCTAGGGAGGTGTTGAGAAGGGGATGACATAAAAATAATGGAAAAATCCGATATTAGATTCAAAACCACAGGTTTTGGTGGCATTGCGATAACGACATTTCTAAGTTAACTAAGTTTATATCAAATCCACATTGCAGATATTCCCCTAGCATCCCTAGCGTATGGGTGAGAAAAAAGAACAGGTAAACATAATGAAAAAACAACCAATATTAATGTTCAATAAATCATTTTTGGCCCGCTGAAGTGAAAAGTCACCTTCATTGCCAGATAATTATATAATCACCCCTATAAGAAACAAACACCCTTTATGTTGGGGATGAGAAGGGGTAAAATGTAAAATAATTGAAAGTGACCGATATTTGTTGCAATCGTAGTTTTCAGGGCTGCTGAAATTAGTAGTGACATTCTCGAATAGTGAAAGTTCACAATCAGCCCATATAAACTTCAGCACCCCTAGGGAAGGGAATGTCTTGGGGAAAAAAAAATCAAACATGACATGCCAGTGACGAGTTCATAATTTTTGGCATTGCTGAATTGATAATGAAATCCCAATATCGTGTACATAGTTTTAGGTTTGACGAGATGTTTCAACTACCAATGCAAATATGTTCCCGATGAGATCACATAGCAGCACTGTATTCTTAGAGCTGGGGATGGAAAGGGCGAGACATAAAAGTAACATGTCATACAATGAGCAATTGGAGTGTTAATGCAACAAGTTTCCAAAAAATATTTGCTTGTACTCATGAGCACAATCATATTTTTAAAAAAACAAAAAAACAACAACAACAACCAACAACAACAACACACACACTTACAAAACAACACACCTTTAATATGATTTGAATCCGTTTTCTTGAACTTAATTTTTTAATTATATGCCCAGACTCATTACACGAAACTTAAATGATAAAGTTTCTTTTGCTATTTTTAAAACTTACACTCCGACTTCAGACAAAAGTAGTCATATCTTGTCTTCCTCATTAAAAATATTTTCATCTCACTAAAAGCCATTCAAATCTAAGCAAACAAGAAAAAAATTAGTAGTTGATTTCATAAACAAGTTTTTCCTTTCCAATGTATCATTGAGGAACTAAGGTTTACAGGAAACAATCTTAAGGCAGAAAAAAGAAACAAATGTTACAATGACTAAATTTATTTTGAGGTAATAGGAAACCAGAGTGGAAGAAAAATTCTATACTGCATGCTCTTTTGGACACTCATTTAATGAAGTACACAACGAGGACACTGACAAGACTGAGGTCTATGAGAGCTGTTAGCGACTACTTACGTCAGCTCTTGATTCAGGTAACTAGGTTAGCTTCACGATGAATGAATTTTAACTAATTGCTTTCATTCTTTAGCTAATATACTCTGCTTTACTCTATTAATTCTCAATTGTAGAAAATTATGTGACCTCCATGTTTAACAGCCAACAAGCTATTTTAGAAGATCTTTCACAATGAAATCTCTCTCAGAACAGTGTGTAATGTGCATTTCATATTCACATTACCACCTTGTGTTTGTTGAACTTCATATTTTTCCCCTGTACAGAGATGATTCATCATCAAAAAATAAAAAATAAAAGAAAGAAGACTGAAGAACAACAAACAGCGAACCAGATTATAAGAATACGTAAGAGTGCAAGATATAAAAATCTAGATATTGAAGGAAGCTCAAGAGGTAATTTTAAACACTATGGCTCTTGACGAATGACTACACAACCAGAACCATTTTACAGCATTTGTAGGGCGTTGTCCAAGACTAAATGGAAAATTTCTAAACTAAATTTAGGAACACAAAAGAACAGCAATCAAAATAGCTCTATAAAATGCTTTCTTTGTGAATAGTCTTACTAGACTATCCAATGAAGGCTTTTATTTTAATGGCATTCTGGATCTCAGTCTTACTTCAGTGGGAATAAAATCACTACAAATACAAATAATTAAAAAAATAATGTTACAAAATCTTATAAAAGTTGATGACAAAAATGGCCCATAGTAACATTCAAGAGGGCTGAAACTAGCAGAAATACTTCCATTACATATTCATAATATGAAAATTTCACATGACTGGAGACAGGACATTTTTTTTCTTTCATAATTTCACTTAAAAACACTTGTGTGACAACGAATGAAGATAAAGATTTTTCAATAAAACTGACAACAAAAATTTAATAAAATATTAACTACTACTAGATCAAATACATTTTAACAGATGTAATACTGAAATATTTTTAACAGTCATGATTAACCAAAAATGGCTCAATAGCTTATGAGATAAAAAACAATTTCCTATTACAATTATCTTTTATCAGCCTATTTATGCATATTTATTAGCAACACTTGTTTGATTAACACTGCACATTACCTGAAAGGTAACTATCAGGTTATAGAAAGATACTCCACATTCAATTACAAGCACATACACTAGTACATAGTTTCCAGATAGAATTCATAAAATTAGAAAATTCATTACAAAGTTTCTTTTCTTTTTTACTTCACACTTCATAAGTAACACAATTAGATCCACATCTTTTATATTTACACTAAGCGAAGTATATACAAAAAAAACAAAAAAACAAAAACAAAAAAAAAACACATTAAAATCAGATATCAGGAATATTGCTAATAATTATAAATGTACAATCCTCTCGTGTGGAAATATCTTGCTCCTGTGGTCCAAGTATTCTAGAACTTTTATGTACTTGCTCAGAATTAGATCATTAAAATAGCTCACATTAAAATGAATTCAAGTTCAACTTTTGAGAAGAGCTTGATTTATCTCTTTCACCATTTTCACTCTATGAAGCATTTTCATGAGGGGTTCTTTCCCCAGAGCCATAGTAGAATACCACACAGGGCTATCAGGTACACATGATCGCTCTGGTAGTAAATAGAATACATCGTTCCTTGTCTTCACACTTTCAGGGCTGAAAGCAGTACCACAAAAATAAGTCATGAAAATTTCTAGAGACAATGCTATAACTGATAACTTTCGGTCAGGTGAAAATGGTGACAAGCCGGGATCGGAACCCGGGACTCCTACTTTGATCGCAGGAGTTTTAACCACTACACCACCCGTTTGCCTTCCACAACTGTACACCATTTCTACCCAGACCTAAACCCTGGAAGACCTGAGACACATCCCCAGACAGGAGATAAAGTGAACCAGGCGGCCCACAATGCTATGTGTGTATTTATTACTGGTTTCACATGAACCTACATGTTAAGGTTCGTTATGTCCATATTTCTTCCTTGTACCCTACACATAGAGAAGATATGTGATAACTTTAGGTCAGGTGAAATACCAAATTCATACAAGAACAAAACACTGAAATTTTCTTTAGAAATTGAAACTGACAGTTATTTAACTTTTTTTCTTATTTTTTATTTGATTTAAAAATTTAGTTATTTACTTTCCAAATTGATAATTACCAACTGCTCATAAAATTTGGCACATTCAAATGTCTTTGACAAATAACAAGAAAAGAAGAAGAAAAAAAAAAAGTTCAAAAAGAAAACCAAGCAAGAAATGCTGCACTATGTGTGCAGTAATCAAAGATGGGAAAACTACTTTAGTTCAATTTCCCTTCCTTCGGTTTCCATGGAAGGCAAATGGGTGGTGTAGTGGGTAAACCCTGGGTCCGATTCCTGGCATGTCGTCATTTTCATCTGACCAAAAGTAATCACGTATCTTCTCCATTTGTAGGTACCCGGAAGAACTATACGCATGGCCAACTTTAATATGCAGGTACATGTAAAACCGGTACTTAAGTGCACATAGCATAGTATACTGCCTGGTTCACTCATCTCCAGTATGGAGATGTGTCTCAGGTGTTCCGGGGTTAGGTCTGAATGGAAATGGTGAACAGTTGTGGAAGGCGAACTGGTGGTGTAATGGTTAACACTCCTGTGATCAATGGAGGAGTGGCAGGTTAGATTCCCAACTCTTCGTCATTTTCATCTGACCAAAAGTTACCACTCCCTTCCTGTGTTTCCACTTTCCTTGCTTGTGAAATGTTTTTTTAAAAATTAAATCATATTCCAACTATGNTTCTTTGTATAATCGGCCAACAAAAAAGTCGACAATCACAAACTTCAACAAAAACCTTTTTTTCTAGTTAATTACATTGAAAAGCAAGGTTTACGCCCATTGATTTCATGTATTTGTCATTTTTACCATTGAGTGAATCCAAGTTTTAACATAAATCAAGAAATATGAACAACAAATATGAAATGCTTAAAAAGTACTCTCGTCAAGATACAGTGATTACAGTGTATCAAGATTACAGAGTTTTATACTTACATAATATATGGAAACTTTAGGTTCCATTCCATTGTTTTCAACCATAAATTATATCATTTTTGTCAAACAAAGTTCATTTTTGAGTTCAAAAACGGAAAATGCTGCTTTTTTTTCAAAATTAATTTTCCAAGATATAATATCACAGATTTTCACGATTGTTATTTGAAAAATACCCAAATGCATTGAATTTTCATTGGTTAAAATTTGATCCTTTTTTTTCTCTTAATAATGGACAGAGATATAGTCAATTATATCAAGGTATTATATTTCACGATTTATGTAGTTTTTCAGAATTCATTATTATTCGTCTTTTGTACTCTATTCACAAGTAAAACTCAATTGACTGTAATTGTGTTTTCAAATTTTTTAGTAAAACTATTATTTTAATAGAAAAAAGTAGAATATTCTGAATTATATTATAAAATAATATATACTTCATTTCTTACATTAATTAGTTTTCTCTAGCAATTTCATGGAAAACTTGAAACTAAGTCCCACACACAAATTAATAATGTACCATACATAATTTGTGAGTGCGCACCGACAAATTTTTATGCTGTGACTGATAATCCTCAATTTTGGGTAGATAAATCACTTTCAATTTGAAGGAAAATGTTCAATAATGATGGAATATTGGTAACGTAGAAACTCAGTAATCAGTGGAGACAACATTGTTGGTGAAACTAAGTACTGGAAAATAGGTCCATTTTTCACTTCATTTAATTCTCAATTAGCCGTCGTTTTGTGTGAGGAACAATGGCCGGGATTAACATAGCATATTTACTGGAAAATTAAAAAAAAATATGTTCGCAAGAAGAAAATTAAGAGACAGTTGACAGTTTTTCTGCAAGAGAACTTTTTTAAATTAAATACAGACCTAAAACTGAGGTTAGTTTAGTTTGTTCAAAGCATGAAAAAATGTTTGTATTTTTTTATGAGCAAAGTGTGAAAAGTTGTTGTGATCCTTTAAAAATTATGCTTCATTGATTAAGAAATCATTGTGGACTATCATCACACGTGACTTCGAAGTTAAACATAATGATGAATTTCCAGATATTGTGGAGGGAAACAAAATTTGAACAAACTGACATCATAGTATTAACTGAATCCATAAAAGTGACCAAGATTTTGCAATGTCTGCAATGTCATCAGAACAAGCAGTAGATTGTTCTCAACCTGATGAAGTAGAACAAATTATGTCAAGTCAAGTAAGCAGTTTATCCACTGAATCAAGTTCCATTGGAAACAAGAGCTACAGTGATTACGAATAACTTACAGCATTTAAATATCCAGCCTCTTAAAGCATTTGCCCTCAATGATGAAATACACAAAAAAAGAAACTTGAATGAAATAATTTCCTTTTAATAAATCATTGCTCGACAAGATTTTGGAAAATGACACTGAATCCCAAGGTACATAATATCGATATATAATGAACAAATTTCATTGGAATTTAAATTCAATTTTAATGGGATAATGAAATAATTTAAATTTAATGATTTTTTAAGATATAAACGATTATACTGATTATAAACACGCAGGAGAAGTGATTGCTCAACTCAAAGCAAAATTTGTCGCGTGACTTAAACGAAGAAAAAATCCCTATTTTATCAGTATTACCTGGTTCCTGGAGTATATCTAAAATTCAGGTTGAATTTCAGACTTCGAAACATTTAGCAACAAAAACCAAACAACTAGTCACAGAAGAAAGTACACTGTTTTATATTAAAATTTTATAAGGTGTAATGAGAAACTGCTTTCAATTATAATTCTTTTTTCTTAATTAATCAGAAATCTGCATTTTTTGTCAAAAACGGCATGTTTCACCTATATACATATTTCCTGTAACATCTAATATTTTGTTTTTAAGTGTACATGTAACTTTCAGTTAATGCATTTTTTATTTTTATATTTTTGTGGGGTTTTAGGGCTAGTCAACCCAAGCATTTTTTAATATCCATACAAATTTGTTCCTCCATTTAGGTGTATTATGTAAACTGAAATTGAAACCCAAAGCTCGATTATCTCAAAAAACGATAGATCGCATTGTAGGATTCTATTTGGAACCAGAAGTAAATAGGGAGATGTCTGGAATGAAGGATTTCATCAGTGTTCCACAAGATGGAAAGCGAGTACATGTTCAGAAAAGATTAATTTTGGGTAACTTAAAGGAAATTCATCTTTCCAATGAGCGATTTCTTGATTCAAGAGTTTCTTTTTCAAAATTTGCGCAAATGCGACAAAACCAAAGCGTTTTAGCTGTTGCTGCAGAAACTTACTCAGTATGTGTGCGTGCAATTCATCAGAATTTCAAATTGATGTTAGCGGTAACAAGTAACGCCTTTGACTGTTGGAAGTAAAACTTAAAACAAAATTATAAAGATTTTTTGGAATTCATCAAGTGCAACCCTGCAACGGAAGACGGTCATTTTCGCTGATGTGATAACTGTCCAAGTACTGAAGTATTGCAAAATGCGTTAAGCAACTTATTTGCAATAAATCATATTGAGTCTGTAACGTATCAACAGTGATTTCAAGTCGATCGCTGTACTCTTGAAACTGCAAAAATCTACCAACGATAACGTGGATGTGCAGAATTGAGAGCATTTATCTTGCCATGATTTTATTTCAAAACAACAATCCACGTTCTTTCGTTCTACCAGGGATAGTACAGAAATCGGAGAAGTTGTTGTAATTGCTGACTTTTCAGAAAATTATTTATTTGTTCTTCAGGACACTGCAAGAAATACACTGGAATAATGCTCAAGCAACTGTTCATCCCTTTTCGTGTTATTTTCGATGAGACAAAGCTGGAACTGTTAAGCCTTTGAATCTCATTGTAATTTCTCATGAATTGATGCATAATACAGTAGCTGTTAATTATTTTCAAAAAGTTTTAGTTGATTTCTTAAAAACGAGAATCCTTCAAAAATAATTTACAAGTCAGATGGTTCAGTTGCCCAGAACAAAAATAAGTTCAATGTACTTAATCTGTCCCTACACAAGCAAGATTTCAGAATCTCAGCAGAATAGCACTGGTTCGGAACTTTGCATGGAAAGATACCCAATGATGGTTTGGGTGGTACTCTGAAGCAATTGGTAGCTCAAACCAGCTAACAGTTACCCAGTGATCAACAAATTCAAACTGGTACAAATGTTTAATTGGGCGAAAGAAAATATTGCCACAATTACCATGGTTTTTGCGTCCAAAGAAGAAATATCTGAATATTAAAAAAAATTGAATAAAAGATTCTTATGTGCTGTTTCTGTGAAAAGCATCAGAAGTTTCCATGAACGCATACTGCAAGAAATGGGATACACAAAATTCAAACCTTATTCATTGTTTGATAATGGAACTACCTTCAATGTTTTGGAAAACTATAACAAGGATGTTGAAAAAAGAAGCACTACATATAGGTAAATAAATTCAATATTGTAATTTCATATATTGCATATAGCTTTTGTTGTTAATCAACTAATATTTTGTTGCAGACAGTCAACCAGAAAACGGAAAAGTGTAGACCAAATTTTTCTATACAATTATATGCAGGTCCCATTCTTATTATTGTGAATTAAATAAACTAATTAAAATAAATCATGTTTTTCTCATTGGCATTTGAAAACATGAAACAACTTCTTTCTTAGTATTCATATATAGTTCTACTAAAAAATGACACGCAAATGACAGTTAGTTAATTACAGTCAATCGAGTTTTACTTAAGAATAGAGTACAAAAGATGAGTAATCATGAATTCTGAATAACTACATAAATTGTGAAATATAATACCTCGATATAATTGACTATATCTCTGTCTATTATGAAGAAAAAGAAAATGGATCAAATTTGAACCAATGAAAATTTGGGTATTTTTCAAATAACAATCGCAAAAATCTGTGATATTGTATTTTGGAAAATTAATTTTGAAAAAAAGAAGCATTTTCCATTTTAAATATTTTAAGAATATGTGAGCACCCACGTCAACAAAGTCAATCTGGCCAGACTTATGACCATACTGACACACACAAAATTTCAAGTCCTTCAGAATCCACTACTTGAATACATGATGTTTTACCGACACAGAGATAGCAAGAGATAAGACAATAGATATAATAATACGAAACTAGTGTATTGTAGTATTTTTCTTTATATAGTAAAACGTCCCCCTTACAACTCCTGCTAAATGAAAACTCTGATTAATGAAATGATGTCATTGGTCCCGCCAAACTCCTATTATGTAGCATTAGGAAATACCTTTTTTCAATGAACTCCCACTCTGCAAAATCTCCTGATAAGCGAAATAAAATTTCAGTCCCGACCTATAAAATTTACCTCGTTAACAAAATACCCCGAGAAAAGTCACTACGTATTAGTTTTTGTGCAGGTGGACATTATCTTTTAATTACAGAAGCTTAATCAGAGAGATCATATGAAAAAGCCAATCAGGAGCATCCTGAGTGAGTAACATCCAACTGTTCCCTCCGCGTGGTTCTCTCACTCAATTGTTTGGCATCTTCCTGTTAACTTGTTTATGTTTATGGCATGATAACCATGCCAGTTTTGTTTGACCTTGCTTTTTTTAAATTGAAAATGGTCTGAAAGTCGAAAGAATAAATCAATCTCTTGTTATATTTTGACCCTGCCTTTTAATTGATTATTGTTTTGGTTTTCTGTGTTTAAGTGCGCAACATAATTGCCACTTCTTACGAGTCTACCCCATACAGTGTTATCTGCATGTGGTTATTTGGCAAAGAGCATTTCTTCTACACCAAATTACCATAGTGATTAGGTGATAAATTAGTTAAGTTATGAATCTGAGACTAATTTGCAATTATGTTCTTACTCGGTTGTTTTGGCATCAGCATATAGTAATTATTTATTTTGCCCCTGGTTGACACTACCCGCAAATCATCTCCGCTTTACGAACCTCAATTGAGCGAATGTAAAAAAACCTTGAGTTTCATTATTGGGAGATTCTACTGTAATAAATAACATGCTCTACTTTAGGAAAACAATTGATAACAAACTTAAACTTATACCAATGTAGAATTTAATTAATTTTACTCTTTATCTTACTCCAGACCAATGTATAGGTTGGCATAAGTCGCATCTATATGAGTACTTATGTATTTTAATATAGTTTAATAAATAAATAGTGAAGAACAAAATACCTTACCACTTTGATAAGTAAAACTCATATAATTTTACAGGGCACCTCAGTGGATTTTCTTCATTCTCCTGCTGCTCATAAACTTTCTTCTTCCGTGAATTTGCTTCTGTATATTTGAAATGTAGCATTAATATTTAAGTAATTCAAGAAATAAAATAATATAACAACAGTGGTGTTTATTTTCAGCAGTATAACTCATTTAGTAAGTAAATGCTCATTATTATCCATGTAATAAATAAATGTTAACATACCCAAAGCTGACTGAGGTGGATAAAACCTTAACAGAACATTGCGAGATCCCCCTGGACCTTTACTTGACCCAGATTGATTAGGATTTCTTTTCCAATGTTTCATAATATGAGAGAATGATAACTGCATATGTTCTTCTACGGTCTGCAAAGAAACAAGTAAAATGTAAATTATTAAAATAAAAAAAAAATTAAAAAATCAAAATAGTTTAGTTAAATATAAAATTTGTAAAAAAATTCTAACTAGCTGTGAAAGGAGATTCTTTTATTAAAAAAGGAAGTCTAGTGCAGTTAAACTTCTTAAAAAGAGACACCAGGGGTAACAGGAATTTGTTTCTTATATGCAGGAACTCTTATACATAGGAAATGTTTCTTTTTAACGAGTGGCACATAACTTTACATATTCATATTTCATTTGGATAGATGTAAAACATGTCAGCTTTCATCTATGAACACAGTTCCTTCCCTTCTGATTGAGATACATCCTCTGGTTGTTCACCTACAGTCAGGGTCTTGACATTTGACAGTTCTGTGGAATATTTTACACTGAAGCAATGCACAACACTCGCTACCAATATCTATGAAACAATAAATGACTTATTTCCCAGTAGTGCACGCGCCATTCCATGATGCTTGGATGGTCATCTGTTTTGGTATTACAAGAAATAATAATTCCTTGATACAATAGTTGGTAAAGTGGTAAAGTAAGAATTCTTTTATTAAAAATTTACTTGAAAATATTCTTATATTGACCATATGTGACTCTTGCTCTGTTGCCTAGTAAAATAATACTGAAAGTTAAACAAACTAATATATAACAATTTTTGATAATATATTTTCAACATAAATTTCATTAAATTAACAAATTATGTTAACTTATCAAATAAGTTAAGAAGAAATGTCTATAAATTCATTTTTTTTAAATTTTCTGTAAAATAGCTCAGTATAGCATAAATAAATAGAATTAAATGAATTTATTTTGATTTTAACTTAAAAAATATACTTCATCAATCATTTAAATGAAATAATTGCAATAATTGTTGATGGTGATGATGGAAAAATAAATTACATGTTACAAAGCAAATACTTATTTTTAAATCAGAAGTTTAGTTTACTTTGTAGAAAATTTCCCATAGAATGTTTTACTTTACTTTTATCTGTATGTCACCCGACATTTCCAAAAGATAACTTACTTTTTCTGAGGTGTCATGCATAAATCATGAAACCATAGTGCCCAGTCACCACTATTTTACTTGCTCTTGTGCATTTCAAACAAGTAATGTAAATTCTTGAATATTGTTAGTACTCTACTATTAACTGATAGATAAAAATTAAATCTTGCTTTCCTTCATTGTAATTCATGATGTTGTGTAATTAAATAAATATAATAAAAATAAAGAAAACAATTTCCTTCTCAGGGATTTGACTAACTTGGAGCGCTTCTCCCACCTTCAGTTATCCCAGAAGAAAAATCTTTTTGCACATAATGTTCTATTTCTTTCAAATATAGGAAACAACACTTATACAAAAATGTGGACAATAAGGCCTTGATGAAATGTGGACAATAAGGCTTTAATTATTACACTCAAGCAAACACTCATTTTGGGGAAAGTTATCCCAGTGAATATTACAGATAAACCTATTTCATACATTATTTGTAAACTAAAAAAAATTAAACAGCAAACAAACATACTTACAGTTAAATTGAAGTGTTTGGTGTTGAAAAACATTAATGTGCTAAGAAGAACATGTGGCGAGTGAGCTCCTAATTGTTTACTTTCCCATAGATGTTCTTCCTCAACTCTTGTTACAATGTATTCTGGAAACCAAATATACAACATAAAAATTATTCAAGTATATTTAAGAACTAGTGAAACAGGCAAGTGTATGTGTTTTGAACAAAACCCGAATTTGGTCATTGGATGGAAAAAATCGATCAATAATTTTGGCAGATGCGTTTTTGCCAGAACCAGTTCTGAGCATTTTCAAAATGACCAATACTAGTTTTGGACACTACACTATTGCCAGAACTAGTTTTGAATGTTTTGAAGGACAGTAGTCGTATTGAGCATTTTCACAAACAATGAAATTTTGGGTACTTTAAGTAGATATAATTTTTAGGGTTAAAATGTTATTTTCAAGTATGAGACTTTTATAGAAGTGATTTATTTCCACTGTGTAATGTTTCGAATGCTCGGAGTGATGGAAAATTTTCATTTATCTTATATATTTTTTGTATGATTTTAACATTAACCTTTTTAAGAACTGAGCAAGAATATTAATACAATAATAATATAAGCCTATAAATTAATTTCTTCCACCATTTTTTAATCTGTCTGTCTATCAAGATTTATAACATGGGGTGTACGTATAGCACACCATAACTCTCGAATGGCTGAAGCAATTTCAACAAAACTTGGTACAGCAATTTCAACAAAACTTGACTGACTAAGGCAACAAGGGTTGTAGGGGTAAGACATTACTTGTACCCCTAGGGAGGGGTGAGAAGGGGGTGATCTGTAAAAATAATTGGTAACAACCGATATTGGTGAAGATGACATTTTTGAGGATGCTGAAATGAATAGAGACACTCCTCATACTGCTTACGTCTACAAGCACCTCCTATAAACGACTATACACCCTTCGTGTTGGGTGGCGAGGGAGAAAATATGAAAATAATCGAAAATGCCAGCTATGAGTCCATGATTCTCAGGGCCTCTCAAACTAGAAGAAACATTCCCAATGATGACACTCAACCACACAAACAACCTTTATATACCACTACAGAGGGGTATTATATTGAAAAATTATCGCAAATGGCATATGAGAGAACAATTCTCGATTTTCGGCATTGCTGAGTTTAATAGAGACCCACTGATATAGTGTAAGACAAAATTCAGCTTTGATGGGGAAGTAAGACACCTCTAGCTCTCCCTGTGGATGGAATGTAAAAATAAGCAAAAACAACAGATATTGGTATTGAATACATTACTTCCGGTGTCACTGAAATGAATAGAGACATCCCCGATTCAGCCTAAGTCCATGATCAGCTCCCGTGTACCCTATCAATCTTAGGGAAGCAGACATCATAAAAAATTAGCAAAAGAAATATGTACGACAAATTCACGATTTTTGGCGTCACTGTGATTAAAGGTGTCACCCTTAATTTCGTTGTCTTAAATCAAACCCCATGGGAAATAACACCTTGAAGGGAATGGAAACCAGATGAAACCAAAAAATAATTTAAAAGGACTGATTTGCATCAAATAATGCATAGGGTTTCTGAGGTGAATAATCTGCCAATACCATGACATTCAAGTTTAAATCACATGGTAGTGTACCCTTGACAGCGTGAAGGGTGAAATGCAAAATAATGTAAAATGACATATATTAGAGTCAAATCCAGTTTTCAGGGTTGCTGAGATGCATTATTAAAATCAAAGGTGAGAGCGTGGAATGGTTATTGAACTTATTGCAGATGTCCTTATCCATCTCAACGGCATCCATAACCATAGATTCCAATCTGATACACTTTTTCATTCTTTTTACATGCCACCCCATTCCCAACCCGTTCCTAGGGTGCCAGGGTTGTCTTATTGCCACAATACTTGTCAGAAAACAAGTCATCTGTGGTTTGGTTGAAGTTGCTCCATGCATTCTCAAGTTCTAGTGGGATATGCACACTTACATACACCCGTTTCACCTGCTTAGGGCAAGATATTCGTAGAATGGAAGGAAGTCTCCAAGCTTCAAATAAATCCTTCGTCTTGTCTTCTAGATAATATCACAGAAAGCTCAGACCAGCCAAGCTATTATTGATCTTGTAGAAATGGCAATAGTTTCAAACAAACAAGGTCACATGATCTAATTATGCTCAAGTTATCATTATAGATGGGAAGAAAAGAATTAATCCATTCATCGTTAATTAACAGAGTTAACAGTTTATTTAACTTCTTACCTAATAACTTTTAATTTAATTTCTAAAACCATAAACGCTTTTAGTAATTAACGTTACATCTAATTTCCATTAACTTAAGTCAATTATTTATTTTTTAGCATTGTTCCCATAACGTGCCAAGTCAGAAATTTTATCTTATATCGCAATGTTGAAACCAACAATCTGTTATTGCTCAAGGTTATCCATGGAGCCCGTCATTTCCCTTCAACTGTTGGTAAATGCTCAGATATTTATGCTTTTGCCTCGATGAATGACTAGGTCTAAATACCTCAGTGTTGGCTGAGATTTCTACACTGCGTCGTAGGAAAGGCTGGATATTGGAAAATCTGCATCCTCAAGGACACATCAGGTGACACTTAAGTCGTGGGAACAAGGCTTACTCAGATAAGGTGATACACATCATGGCCAAGTAATTAAGTTCATACTATCAGATTTTTTATTACACACCCCTCACTTTGAACTGCTGCAGATGCCACAAAAAAAATCATAGAAAAACTAAATAACACCATTGAATTTGTCATGCTCTTCTGCTTATACTCAAGTAAAAAAATGGTTCTAAGAATGAGTAATACTGTTTTAATAACAGAAATGTTTTAAAAAATGCGAAATTTTTATCATTTTTGTCAATACGTCAACTTTACTATTTTTTACAAAATAAACTAAAAGTGTCAAAAATAATTCTTATTCAGCAAATATTAACTATTATGTTTGTGACAACATTTCAAAATTTCAAGCTTCTACATGCAAAATATAATGAGTTATTAACCTTTTCCAGAAACATTGCTAAAAGCGACCAGGCACATTTTTAAGGAATAAAATTTATAGTTGCAGAGAGTGAAGGAAGCGGAGACTTCTAGAATCAATTAGTAGAAAGGTTCCAAGTATAAGCAAGCTGCAGACAACAACTCAAGAAGTCATGAATCTATTCACAACTACTGTTGGGAAGCGGGGGAGTGAAGAAAGAAAGAAGGGATCGTTTACAAAGGATCTCGTCATGTTAACCCCTATGGAAAGGACCTGCCAGAAAATCTGATTAGCACTTCATCGCTGCCAAAATGAGAGTAAGTATCAAATAACAAAACTATGAAATATTGATGAAAACGATATTTACGGCATGAAGTGTTCTTTAAATCCTTCGCGTAATCAGTATGTAATCACCTCAACTTCGGTGTCCAGTCAGTGTAGCAATATGCACGCTCCAGTCAATGTAGCAGTACCGGAATGTACTTCTATGCTTCAGCGCCGCTGGTTGCCAAATGAAAACATAGCTTTGTTTATCACTTATTTGTGATTACATACTAAGTTTTAAACATTTAAATTCATTGATCATGTGATCACAGCATTTTGCTGTAGGTGATAGTATAAATTTTATTCCCTAAAAATTTGCCTAGTCGTTTTTAGCAATGTTTTTGGAGAAGGTCAATAACTCATTATATTTTGCATGTAGAAGCTTGAAATTTTGAAATGTTGTCACAAACACAATAGTTAACATTTGATGAATGAGGATTATTTTTGACACTTAGTTTATTTTATAAAAAATAGTAAAATTGACATATCAAGAAAAATGGTAAAAATTTTGTGTTTTTCAAAACATTTGTTATTAAAACAGTATTATTAATACTTAGAAACTTTTTTTACTTGAGAATACACAGAAGAACAAGACAAATTTAATAGTATTAATTAGTTTTTTCTAAGACTTTTTTTTGTGGCATCCACAGCAGCTCAAAGCTATAATAAAAAATCCAATAATAGATTCAGGCATTCCTTTCGTGAATGCTATATTTATATAGTTCCTGCTCTTTCTTTGTAGGGCCAAACTACATTAAAAAAGAAATCAAATGAAACCTAAGTTAAAATAAAAAAATAAACATTCAAAGTTCTCTGTGAACTTGTTGGCTCTCCTATCTACAATCCTAATGAATGAAATGTAACAACAAAGTGAAATTGATAATTAATCTGATATATGATTACATTATCTGAGATGATCAATAATCTTATCTGTAATCATGTAAGGACCTGCTTAGATTTGACTCAAAATTTGGCACTTCGGATTAAGTTACAATTGTGATAAAATTATTTAGCAAAGTGAAGTCCTTGCTGAAGTAGCACACTGTGAAGGTTGCATTTATGTAACTCTTATTGTTTGTTAGTATTCTGTGTTGACTTACAGTGCCGAGTTAAACAATAGAGTGTACTTGAAAGGTTCCATCACCTCTTTATGACAACTTATGTACTTCAGATTCCAATGCTTATGGTATATTAGTCTCCAACTTTGGGGTTTGATTCTCGAGCACTGCCTAAGTACAGTAGAAGCACGTTTATTGAATACATTTCATATATTAGTACTGTTATAGCAAATTAATTGCATGACTTCTATGAAAGCAAGTTGATTATGTTTTAATTACATGACTTCTATGATAAGATAGTAAATAGTATATAATATGACATATTATGAGGTCAGTACTAAGTATTATATTATAAGTCAGTACTAAGTCAGTATTATGGACAGTACTAAGTGTGAATCAAGAAGATGGTATCAAGTTCAAGTTGATTGCGTAGTCACATATGCTAGTTGTTTGTATTTTATAAACATATATAGAAGGGAAGAGATTTCACCAAGGACACTTGGTAGTACTTCTCACTCTCTCTCCCCCTGTAACACATTCACACACACTCACACGCATATGGTTGGATGGCCATTTTGCCATGCTACCCCTGCTGCAAGCACATTGCTCCCCTTATAATTCTTAAATTATTCCTTCATCTTTCATCAGATCCTCACAATTGGTATATCAGAACAATGTAACAATTATTAAGCCTTTATCATTTACCTGAACCTGTTAGATAAAAGGCTTTTATTCTAGCTTGTCCCTTATTAACTCACTTTGGGAATTTATTAATGGACCTCATGTTCTGAGGTTCTTTGGATAAGAAAATTTGTCTCAACATAAGCTTGAAGAGTATGAAATATGTAATTCATGGTAATTCACCTCAAATATGACAATACATCCTCCTAAGCCAAAAACGAGCATTTATATGCACTTATGTCCAAACTATGCAAATAACCACATTTTAAATTACAATTTATTGTGGCAAACTACCTTTGAAACATATTTTGTCAAGAAACAGCACTGGGAACCAAAAACAATTGATATGCAAAATTCAAACTTGCATGGTGAATCATTATCCCATATGGTTTACATAATTTAGTTTGGGTGCCATATTTATTTTATCACTCAGCTACAGCCTTTCATGTTTATTTATTTATTTATTTATTTATTAAGGCAGTGAGCCCCAATAAAATGTTTTACAAAAAGTTTTACATATTAAGGTAGCGCAAAACAATATTATTTATTACTCATTTCATTCTAAATACTCATTCAAATTTCAGTACAATTTTAGAAACAATTTTCATACTACAGTAGAACCTCCCAATAACGAAACTCAAGGGACCGAAACTTTTTACGTTCACTCAACGGAGGTTCATAAACTGGAGGTGATTTGCGGGTAGTGTCAACCAGGGGCCAAAATAAATAATTCCTATATGCTGATGCCAAAACAACCGAGTAAGAACATAATTGCAAATTAGTCTCAGATTCATAACTTAACTAATTTATCACCTAATCACTATGGTAATTTGGTGTAGAAGAAATGCTCTTTGCCAAATAACCACATGCAGATAACACTGTATGGGGTAGACTCGTAAGAAGTGGCAATTATGTTGCGCACTTAAACACAGAAAACCCAAACAATAATCAATTAAAAGGCAGGGTCAAAATATAACAAGAGATTGATTTATTCTTTCGACTTTCAGACCATTTTCAATTTAAAAAAAGCAAGGTCAAACAAAACTGGCATGGTTATCATGCCATAAACATAAACAAGTTAACAGGAAGATGCCAAACAATTGAGTGAGAGAACCACGCGGAGGGAACAGTTGGATGTTACTCACACAGGATGCTCCTGATTGGCTCTTTCATATGATCTCTCTGATTAAGCTTCTGTAATTAAAAGATAATGTCCACCTGCACAAAAACTAATACGTAGTGACTTTTCTCGGGGTATTTTGTTAACGAGGTAAATTTTATAGGTCGGGACTGAAATTTTATTTCGCTTATCAGGAGATTTTGCAGAGCGGGAGTTCATTGAAAAAAGGTATTTCCTAACGCTACATAATAGGAGTTTGGCGGGACCAATGACATCATTTCATTAATCAGAGTTTTCATTTAGCAGGAGTTGATAAGGAGGAGGTTTTACTGTATTTAAATTCATACCATATACATCAAACCATTCATAATTATCATTACATAGTTTAGATATTCTGTCAATAATACTCATCTTTTCATCAACTCTATTAATAGTATATTAAAACTATTAATAAATGCTTAAATATATCTAAAACATGTAAATAAAAAATTAATTCAATACTTACGGGAATCATTATACAGAGTAGCAAATTTCTTGGCTACTTCATCCAAACATTCAGTGAATTTTTCATAATAGGGGTCTGTAAAAATGTTATCGATCCTTGCATTTTCAAATAAATATTGCTGAATTCCTACAACAAAATAATAATTGCCAATTTAACATACAAGTTCGAAACCCTTATAGGAAAATACCATGTCAAAAACAATTTAAAAAATAAAATATACAAGACAAGATAGTTTATTTCACTATCCTGATTATACACATTTTTCCTTCTCCGTGGATCAATTCATCATGTTAAATATTATGAAATTAATTAACTTCAACAAAGTAAACACAAACAAATAATACTGTGGTAATTAGAAATGTTTTTAATGTAAAAATTTACTCTTTTTAATATGAGGCATAAAAAAGACAGCATTCAATATCTCTTCCTATAACTTGATAAAATTTGGTACAATGTTTCCATTATTAATTCATCGATGACTAAAAGGATGTAAATAATGAAAGATAAGATTGTTCATGAAATAAAGCACTATGTTACAAATACACAATCATGACCACAAAGTGTTCATAAGAGCTAAAATTTCAAAAATCATTATTCAACTTTTTTTCAATGAATCTCTGTACAAAGGACTTCAGTTTTGCACACTTTTAAGTTTTACATCCAAATTTTAAAGTCCCACTAAAATTTCTCACAATTTAAGAGCTAATATGCTTCACATTTACAGACTTGTTACTCAAGTCTATTTCATTATTATGTAGTAAAACATTAAGTAGGTTTCTTCTTTTTCTTTCATTCATGTATGTTATTTTTTGATTGGGCGTAGAGTTTTTACAATCTTCTCTTCATAACAACTCTTAGTTCTGAGTGTTCTATTGTGAAATGTAACTACCAGTCTCCGTGATTCACACCGTGAGGTTGCAAGTGTACTGACACCTTTTTAATAGTTGCCTAGGATATTTGTTTCTGGCATCTTGTTTACATGTTACCATCCACATATCTGGCTGTTGATGAAATGTGCATTTCTCATAACCTTTATATTGCAGCTTAAGTTTCCAGGTGAAGGGCAGTTACATTGTGTTCTCGATGGGCCACAAAAATATTCAACATTGCTTCCATACAGATCAAGCCAAAATTTTATTTCTCACTAACATTTTATGTTATTTTTAGCCATAAAAATGTTTTCAATTATTTTGGCCTTAAAAATGTTTTCAAATAGTTCAATTGATTAATTCATGTTATTAATTAATTAACAATNCTTAAAAAAAAAAAAAAAAAAAAAAATCCTTGCTATGGGCATATGCAATTATGCTATGCTTGCATAATTGAAATCTTGCTTGCAAATACACTTGACTGCCACGAATGTGATTCAACATACAGCAAATTCTTTCCCTCACCTGGCTTGAAAAATCCTCCCATTCTTTCCAACTTACAGTTTTTAATATTTTGGGGGTATAGAGATTTTTATATACAATATTGTTTTGTACTCTGGATTTTCTTATATTTGCTCATTCTCTTAGGGTTGAAATGTAATTGCAGTAGGTCTAAATGAAAGATAAGATGTGGAATAATTGGTCCTAATAATATAGTCCAAATTTTTCACTGCAACTTGTTTTCAATATATCATACTTTTCAAAAAAATGAGTTATCAACAAAAATATCCCTGACTACTTAAAACTCATATATCATTACATGTTACAGATATTTTACTGGTTATTATTACCACTGAACTCTTGTTACAGTTACTTTTACTTTAAGTAACACAGATAAAAGCATAACAGAAAACATGATTAAAATAATTAATGGCTCTAACTAACTCACCTAAACACAAGTAATAAATGGTATCTGGAGCATATTCTTGACCACTGGGTTTTCGTACTTCTTTAACAAATAGACACAAAGAATAATTCAATTCATCTGCAGTTTGTTGCAAAATTTCTGTTTTGAAGAGCTTTAATTTACGGTTACTAGCAGTTGCTTTCTCTAATTCTGCATTCTTAGTCAGAACCCATCTCTTCCATGCATTTACACCCAGAGTGTACTGCAAAAAAGAAAAAATTAAGAAGAAATGGCATTGAACAACAAATAACAATAAACAATGTATATAAACAGAGATTATACAATTTTCAGCTGATACACTTCAGGAAATGGTTGTATGCTCAAAAAGATTTTTACAAACACCCTACTTCTCTACACATAAATAAAAAAGTACTTCAACAAAGCCATCAGAAGGAAAAACAATTATTTTTTTAACAAGATAAGCATGCACTGATAGTACAAAAGATATACAAAGTATAAATGAATGAATGAATTTTATTGCCAGAACAGATATTACAAGATCTATCATTAGCCATCTATCATTATGGCTCATCTGTTGCCATCTTTCGTTAACAGTCCTGCCAAGAAGCTCATAAAATGGAAATGTTTCCTGAAGACTAGAAAAGGACAATGAGCGCACTTCCTCACAACCATGTGGAACAAACTGTCACATCATTGCCTGGATCGATTGGAGTTTTAAAAATAATACGGACAAATATATGTTTCTGAAGAATGAAACTTATGAATAATGGAATAATGACAAAGAATTATAAATGAATTGTAAATTTTTGAGAATTGATAATATGAACTGCAAAAATTGTAAAGCTATCTGTACTCGCACTAGGAGATGTGTATAACAGCTTACGCTGCTCCTACTGAACATAATAACTATAAATATTTTAACTCAAATAAGCAACCTTTCTTTCAGAGATTTTTTGGGAAATTATGTCTAAATCAACTTTGAAAATTTGCCAAATGAAAATAATATTGTATTATAACAAAACTTAATTTAAGATAGTGCAGTATATTAATATTTGTTTTAAGAAATTTCAGTGTTTATCAAAGATTGAAAAAAAAAAATCTAAAACATCTTTCACGTGCAATGGCGTGGTTGGAAAATTTCACATTTGATCTTGTAAACAATTTTACAAACTAAAACCAAATATACATCAATTTGATTATCAAGTCTCTTACTTTGTTATGGCACTTCAATTATCAGAGCAAATATATGGCAATGACAGGGACCTCAGACACACGAATACTTGCCATATGTACTTGCTCCGTGCAAGAAATATGACATACCAGAAAATTTAAAAAATTAAACAATAGTAAGTTTGAAGTAATGAAATAAACTTACTTTCAAACACATATTGGCATCAGGTTTCTCTTTTTCTACAGGCTGTGGTTGAGGTTCTGGAGGTGGTAAAGATGGAGGATCTGAAATATTACTGACTCGTCTTCTTTTATTTGAAGCAGGGGATGAAGAAGTCGATGTAGAACGAATACTAGTCCTAATACTTCGTTTCCTTCCTCTTGAAGACCTAAGTTCTTGAACTGGTGGAGCTGGTTCAGGATCATCCTCCGATTCAGCTATTAAGCACAAAAATTGTAACGAGATATTGTAATAAGGAAAATTGAATTCATTTATTGGATATAAATAACAAAAATGCTGTTCATTAACTGTAATATAAGTTTGGAAACCTAGAGAAAACCAGGTAACCCACAAGTTAAGCTGAAAGCACATTCCCTCAGTTTCAGTAAAATGAGTCCATGATCAACTAACTTTCTGTAAAAGAACTCTAGCAACATCACACATAATTTTCTTATTTCATCCAGGGTAAGTACCTGAGCAACTTCTATAACTTCAAGATTCAACAAAAGTACATTATGCTCGAACATTTATTAAGAGAAAAATTAGGAGATATACCTGATTTGAATCCAAATATTTTACTAACCCTATACCACGTGTAGGCAGTGTTCGGACCGCCCTCTGAATTCTTTTGCTCTCAAACACTATCTGAATTGAAATTAAGCCACGTCATCTGTATATTCTTCAGTTACAACTTTGTCTATCAGTTCATACTGTTACAGCATTTCCATGACATGTTTACCATTTGCAATTTAACAGGCTTCTGGAGCAGTCCCAACACCACCGTGCACCTATTACAATCAATTCCACAAAGTCAAATGAAATGTAAGCATTTGTTTTATTACCATCACCATCAGTTCAATATTTAATTCATTTTACTTATTTTATTAAGTGTATTTGTCTTTATTTTAGTTTGTATATTCCTCTAATTAGTCATTATTATTGATTTCCGTACAGGTCTCAATCTTTGAATATTTCTGATGAAATTCTTCAGTGCTTCAGGGAATTGACAATGACTGTTACAGGTTTGATACAGATGAATATATAAATTACAAGTTTATTGGAATAATGACCAAAATACCAAGATACTGATTCCGATTAGTCAACCAGAACTCATTTTTGCCTCAGTCATACATAAAACTGTGAATGATGATCAAATTATTTTACATTGGTTATTTTAATTTCAATTTTAAATAGAAAGTTAAGAAACCTTTCCCCACTTGTTTTACAATAAAAACAACATTGAATTTTTTTTATTTATGCATAATTTTATACTACTTGTATATATTTCAAACGGTCATCACAACCAATTATTTTTCTATAACTTCAGTTATTTTTCTGATAATTCTTAAATAATTTTTTTTTTCATTATAATTTTTTTGTTTTTCTCAATTAACTTTGCCCATGCTCAGTGAAATCCTCTAGAAATCATCGAAAAATATTGGGCGGTCCAAACACTGCCCCACACACTCTCACGTAATAGAAAGACTCAGGCGGTGCAGGGTAGAAGTACATTGTCATCTAAAAAATAAAAATTACATTGTTTTCAAATAAATTACTTACAATTGTTATGCTCAGGTGCACTTTGAGTTTGAGGAGTGATTGTTGATGGAGTTAAAGCTGCTTCCAAGTCTGTGGGTTCATCTAATTCAGTGGCCATTTTTAGTGCCATTTGCAACATGTCATCACCAAAAGTATTATTAGCATCTGTATCAGGAGTGTATCCTTCTTCTGTTGCTCCACCGGCTTAAAAAAGAAAATCATAGACCAAACAAATATATAAAGAGAGACTTAAAGAAAGTATATTCTCATTATAAAACAAACAAGAATCTCCTTTTCAAATTATATGAATTTCTTGTACTATATTTCAATGAATAGACAAAACACAAACTTTCAAACCGTCTGAATTTTACAATAATGTTTCAAACTTCAGTACATTCACAAATAATATTATAGAATTTTTGCAACCACTGGGGCTGAATTATTTTCATCGTCCTGGTAGCGCATTCAATGACAATTTCTTAGGCTTCCTAAAATTATGTTAATTTTTGTACTGACAGTTTACTAATATTGGTAATATAACTACAAAATAGGAAAATTAAATTTACCTATATTTGGTGAAAAATAACAATTTTACTAAATTTAGCATGATAAATTTCAAAATAATTTTCCAAATATAAGGGAACTAAATATTTTTACACTGTCTCTGATCTCTTTCCCATTCCTGCACACACTTTGCTCTATATTGTCCATTTCCTAATCACTGCTGTCCACAGCCAATAACTCACTCAGCAAATTCAATCAATCCAACAAACATTTCATTTCATAATGCCTTGATGCCGCCATTATCATGTACTTCAACAACACACTGCCACCACTTCACTTAAACAACAACTACTATTAATTTATTATCATATTGTTAGGAGTACATGCTCCATGAGATATGATAATTCCACAGTGAAATACATGCCCTTTCCATTCTCTCTTGTACTCTATTGGTTTAGAGTTATAAGATGCATAAGATAAACAATATACCTATTAACAACAATAAGGAACAACAAAGATGGAGAGAAAGCAAGGCAGATCATTATTTTGCAAATATCATTCCAGATTCTTGTTATTTATTTATTTATTTATTATTAAGTAAACATGATAACAACAATTCAAATACAAATAAATACCATTAAAAATCCATTATTTATTTATTTACCAACATTTATGCCATTACATTTTGGTGCACTAATTTTGTTTGTTCATAATTAAATTTGAAAATACATTCTTTAAAAAAAAATTCCTAACATCAAGTATTTTCCAAAAAGTAAAAAATAAAAAAATCAATGACAAAATTTAATAAGTACAGCAGAAATGTTTTGCCAATTAAGGACATAGAACTCTCTGGTAAAATCAGGTACTTAAAAAATATAATGCAGTGATTGCAATAAATTATACATAGAAACAAGAAAGAAACAAAAACAAACATTTTAGAAAAATAAATTTAAACAAAAACAGAAATAACCACTAGCAGCTACTTTTTGGAAGATAAACAAGAATTGGTACATGAGGTTCAATTACAAAGACTGGTCCACCGATAACTTAGGAGAAAGGATTCATTTTCAAAAACTTTTACCCAGGCTGTAAAATTTTGTGATATATCAAGAAAAATTTTTTTCAGGAGGTATATGCAGGCTGTAAATACGGGTAAGGTTCCTGTAAAACATGTTCCTGGAAGTCACGAATTTTTTTAAAGAATGTTAAAATGTATTTTAATATGATAACACAAGTTTATAATAAACTACAACTACCTACAAATTAAAATTCCAGTAATTTAACCAAATTACCAGTAACCAATGGGCGAGATGCTGAGCACATCTCCTCCTCCTAGTGCCGAGGTCAAGTAACTGCGGAGCTCTACCCTCCATGAACCCCTTGGGCACCTTCGGGGCCTGTTCAGGGATAGTTTGACTTTGACCAGTAACCGACAAATATTTGAATTTGTTGTCATTTTAATTCCAATCATAAATATCAGTAATATCAATAAATTTTAAATAGCAACATACGGATCGACACATAAGAATGCCCAAGCTCAACGCTGAGAAAGGCAGGAAATCCCTTAGCTTTTATTTACTCGCAAAAATTTTACACCATATAAGACTTTGGATTGGGATATATGAGAGAAAATGTTCAGGGTACAAGAATACTCATAAACTCAATTTAGCAAAGGCACAGAATGCACAATCCTTTATCTTATCACCAATTATTGAGGAAAAAACAAATAATTTGAGGGAAGAAGGAAAGGAAAAAATAAAAAAAGGAAAAAACTTTGCAAGTTTCAAATCAAGTTAAAAAAATCAATTTCTGAATAACTTTAAGGAGTAGTTATGTCTTGGAGAAGGAAACATTTAAAAAAAGAATATCAAAACAAGTAAGAAAGAGAGGTAAATTATTGTCCAATCAAATTGGTTACTTATCAACAACACAACTATGAATTCACACTTCGAATTCAGATGTGTGAAGAGGGAGAAATCACTACAGAAACTGACAAGTATCTTTAGAACCCACCAGAACTGGAGATCACAAGAGATCACTTACCACAATTTTATAAAAATTATTACAACAACCAAAAAAAGCACTGAAAAGTTGAGTTGAAGCCATTTAAGACACAGCAACTACATTCATGGATGTATCTGGTTGGAATCATGTCATGGATATTTGTTGTATTTCCAGACAAAACAATTTAGCAACCAACATATATTATGCATTGTCTATGGCCAGATGAAAATTGCGACGGACTGCGGTTCGAATCCAGAACCTCATGATTCGGGAACAGGTGTATTGACACTGCACCACCCGCCTCGGCTCACAGCCCAAATTCAACATCCGCCTGGCCTGATCCAGTGAACCTGTGCCACACCCCATAAAGGGGATACGTGCAGTGGCAGCACAACTGCGGCCAAAGCAGGAGGTCCCGGGTCCAAGTCTCGGTCCGTCGCAATTTTCACCTAGCCGTAGACAATGCAAACTTCCCCGAGTAGGTACTCGGACGTGAGTTCAAACTTGTATATTGTTGTATTTCCATCAAAGAAATTATTTGATTATTAGAGTTGTCACTCCACACAGCACTGGATACTATCATTGCAATTTTCACTGACTATTTTCCTTCGAATTTCAGTTATGGAAAAGAGCCTGACATTGTTAAGCTGAAATGAAATATATTTTCAACATATTGCTGATTTTTAAGGTGTTTTTACTGACTACTATAGGTTTTTAGGAGTTAATTAAGTATATATTATTACTAAGGATCTATAATAAAATAATTTGATTATGTTATTCTTTTCCAGGTTGAAAAATATTTTAAATAAACATGTAATATTTAAAATATTTTTAACTTATAGAATTATACAATAATGTTAAGTCACAAGTACTACATGACCAGATATATGAACTACAATGTTGAGATATATGAACTACAATGTTAAGATTCATGTTTTGCAATGTCAAGACATATTTACTACAATGTTAAGACACATTTACTGCAATGTAAACTCCTACAATCCTAATTCATCAATTTGCAGTCTTTGGAATATTCTTACGTGCACCCACAAATTCACTGAATTTAGGGCTTAAAGTAATTTGTGAATATAGTTAAAATTGGAATAAAATTTCTGGCCGTCTTAATTTAATATTGTTCAACTTGAAAAATTCATATACAAATAAATGTTTTCTTTTAATTGAGGGAAAAATATGTTTATTTCGCCAAAATAAAATCTATCCTATGAGTAACTCAAGACAATAGGAAACCTCCCTCAGAGACAGATTAGACAGATACAAATTAATAGAACATTCCTACACAACGAACCCACAAGAACCAATGAACAACAATTCTAGTAAATATCAGAAGGATTATTTGTACAAAAATATTTGTTCAAATCCCTCTAGAAGGTTTCATCAAAATAAGCTTCCTGACTTAGTATCACATAATAAATAAAGAGGCTATAGAACTAATGGTACCAGGCTGTACACTCGATTATCTGCTAAATTTGTTAGCTTTCACTTACTTTTTTTTTTACTGATTCGATAAAAATAAAAGGCTTGACAAAACACATCTCAGGTAACTTGAAATAATTACTTGAAGAAAATATTTAATTAAATTTAATTTAAGGATTGGTCTTACTTTCCCAAAGCAAAATAACTGAATTAGGTCTTAATGTCCCAATAAATGATTTCAGGTTTGATATGATTATAATGTTCTTTTAGTGAGTATAAACAGCATAAAAGTATAATGAAATTTGGATAAAAACAAGATAGACCTAAGAATCCTGCTCTTAGTTATTACATTTCATGAACATGCTGACATATATCCGAACAGGATATATGTCCCTCAAAAAATTAGAATATCTTTAAGAAAAATTAATAATTTAAAATTCTTAACACAATACCACTGAACAAAAGTTATGCTAAAAAACCTTCAGGAACTTACTGGAATCACTAGAACTATTTCATAAAGTATCATTGATCACACACAGCACAGGCTTTTGACTGACTTAACTGCTGAACTATTTTATTATATTACTCAACTTTGCAATACAGAAAAAAGAAAGGATGTACTTAATCAACATCAAAATGTTCATTGACATGAAGTTTAACTTAAAAAACTTACTGCTTGTTGCTTCCTCCAATCCAGCACCACCTGTTCCTGATGAAGGATTATCGGCAGCATCACTATCCGAGTCTGAACTTTCTTCCCCCTTTTTTTCCCCGGCCACTATTTCAGCCATCATCAGTAATTCTGCTTCAAAAGGATCAGTAGGGATTTTTTCTTGTATTCTCTAAAAGAACAACACCTCTAAATAATTAAGCATACTAGCAAAAAAAAAAAAAAATCAACAAAAATATTAACCATAACTATGCTAACAAGGTGATTGGGCACCTAAAAAGAGGCAGAAAGATCAAGAGAGTGGAAAGAAAGTGTGATGGTTAGAAGCTAACTCAATAGAGATAACTATACAAACTCAATATGAGCAAGTTGTACATACAGGTTTGAAGCCTATTCACATAAGACAAGGAATAGTTTCCCAAAAATGAAAGTGAATTCAAGTGGAGGCTTAAAAGTTGCCAGTTACTGGTACAAGGTATATAAATTAATGATTAAGATGGAGTAAAATATTTATTAGTATTTTCATAATTGTTGACCATGAATTGAATAATCAGGAAAAATAATTTATAACAAGAATTATCATTGATTATTAAACTTAAGAATTTAATTTATAACAGGGTGGACAGTATTTTTCTAATACAAAATTTCCCTGACTTTTCCAGGTTTTCCAGAAAATATTTTTAATATTCTCAGGTTTGTTTATAAATCACTGCAAATCAGTTTTCAAGATAACTTGAGGGACACATTATACACTTCATTGACAATAAATGTATAGTTGGAAAATTATAAACTAATAGTAACAATTTTTGAAATTGAAACCTGATTGGTGCTAGATACTTATCTCTAGATTTTCAACAACTTACCCAGTGCACCCATAAAAAAACTACTCCCTCAACCTGCTTTTTTGGAACAGCTTCATTCAGAAATATTAGTGTCATGCAAGATCATCTCCTGCCTAGTGATGAACTTCATTTTTTAATCACATTTGAACTTGTATCTTTAAATTATGATGCAATTGACCACTTAAGAGTATGAAATTGATTTCATAAACACTAATTGAGGACACAGCTTTGTAGGAACACAAAAGGAGAAATTATTAGAAATAAAGATAAAAACTTACTTACACGTCTCAACTAATAAACAACTGGAAGTAGCAGATATAGATATTGAACCACCCTCATATGAAGCTGCTTTAAATAATTTAAATAACAACAAATCACCAGGAAGTGACAATATCCCCGCAGAACTGCTTAAATACAGAGGAGAGTAACTATGGAAGCAGCTATATTACATTATTTAAAAAATATGGATGGAAGAAGAATGGAAGACCACCACTGTTTTAAATTGGCGTTTTAGGGCTCGCCAACGTTGAGGTCATTAGATCTGTCCTGTTTATGGCAAACCTCTCCCTCTCCCCGTCCCTCTCCTTGATTGGATAATTGTCAACATTCAAAAGGACAAAACGGATTCGTATTCAACAACCCCGAGTTCTGTAGGGCACAGTTTAATGTCAAAATATTGCAAAATAAGAATATTACATTCAAAATTTAAAAAAGTACGCTTTCCCTAGTAAAATCCCATTTAAACTTCAACCCCTAGGTGGCAAAGGTTCTCCAAATTGGTTGAAAACTTGCCCTCAGGCTTGTTCAATTTATTTCAGTAGTTTTATTTCAAAGTCTAATTCTACAGCTTTTCTTTGCACTTCATCCAAAACCTTTGCTTTCTTATGTTTCTGTGTATGTTGATTGTATGTTGGGTTTTCTGTCTTTTTCTGTGTCTCAGATTTCTCTTCTCTACTTTTGTATACTTTTAAGAATAAAGTTGCTAATAGGTATAAATAAAAGAAATTACACAATTTTGAATTAATTTCATTTCTTTGAATTGATAAATGCTTTTGTTCTGAAAAATAAATACACATGTAAAATTTGGATATTATTTATTCAAAAAACAAACTTACAATAATTTTTTTATTTCTGTGACTTGCAAAATTCCCTGACTTATCTATACTTTTCCAGACTCTGGCCAATGTGTATAATCAAAGTTTGACAATGAAATTTACAATGATGAGGTATTTTAAAAGAATAAACACTTATCATTATTATAAAAATAAATTATGTGGCTGGATAATCGAAGCTGATTACTTACATGACATACAGAAACAAAAAAAAAAAAATGCATCTCCCTTTTGCTTGTTGTATTTTACACACCTTGGTGAATTTTGCACATTTTGACATTAAAAAAAGAGAGGATATCAATGTCTGCGTAAGATTTCAAAAAACTACGATCAAATTACTTTTCCACCTCTTAGTGTTGCATAATTAAGGAACCTCTCAATATGGAGCAGAAGTTGGTTACTTTATGAAATTTTCCACACATGACCTTCAAAGAGGTAAGAGCACTGGCTACATGAAATTAATAAAACACCCCTCTCTTCTTCTTTCATTGCTTAAAGAAAAATGTAGCTACTTCTTGATACTTTTCACACTTAATGTTTATAATAAGAGAATAGTAATTGTCTATCATGTCCATTGGCTTCAAATTCATCCCTCACTTCAGCACTCCAAAGGTAATATAGATGGACCACCCTTAAGACTGGCCATCACCCCAAAGAGAGATTCATAAAAATTATTGAAAACGTTTCAGTGAGGTCTTTAGGGCCAGTGAAATAAAGTGATAATTCCAGTGCTATATAAGTAGACGTTCAGCAAGCCTCCCTGGGGTAAGAAACATCCTAATAATGGAGTGGGGCAGAAGTGGCAGCAAAGTAATCAAACACATTTGAGTGTCGAATTCAAAGTTTCGGAGGTCTCCGAAATACATAGAGAAACTTCTAAGGTGATTAAGTACAAGTTGTTCCTTATGAAGGTAAACAACCATACAACCTTTTGAGTTATGTGGCGTTGCTCTGCTTATGGATGGCTGTGTTGCCCTTAACTTTACAATCAAATCATACTCCCAAGTAACACCAGGTTAATTCATCTAGTGCCAATTTAACAGGTTTTAGTAAATCCCCATTAACTAGAATACTGTGTAAAATTGATTTAATAAATACATAAACTTCAAAAATACCAGAATCTTACCTTAATCTCTTTCATAATTCCTTTTGCTGAATTCCGTGTTGTAGGAATAAATACGGGGACAGGTACTGGTAATGGAAAGGGCACAGGCACAGGAAAGGAGTTGCTGTACATGCACATTGGAGCGGGTACATAAATTGGAACTGGAACAGGAATAAGAGTTGGTTTTCCTGTATCATTCTCTGAAAAGTAATAAAAATTTCATTAATAACTTCAGTAATTAATAATTCACCAAAGTGTAAATCCTGACTCACGGGGCACTATTCAACAAGCACAGGTTGAAAGTGGTCTTATTATTTTTTATACTGAAACATACTGAATATTAGAACGTTCTGTCAATAATATTAGTGGCAATGGCACACAGAAAGATAAAGGCGGAAAAAAGTAATGAAGAATATGTAATGCTTATTATTTATATAGATTGAGTTAAATCCTTCATTTCACTGTAAACACATTTCAGTGTCCACATATCAAACTTCTTCAATCTTACTACTCTTTTGAAAGAAGTCTTGAGAGAGAAAATATAAACCATATAAGAGAGACAGAGAGATTAGAGAAGACAGACAGACAGAGAGTGGGAAGAAGAAGAAAGGAATATGTAACACACTATTTGGAATAATTTAACCCACACTCTAACATAAATTTCAAATAAACATCAACATATGAAATGATTAACTATCCATGGATAAGTGGTTTAAAAGAAAACTTCAAAGAAATATTTTCTCTATCTTAAAACTCTACAATTCATTTCATTTGACATAATTACACGGAGACTTGAATAACATACATGAATAACACACAAAGTTTAACAACTCAATCTATAAACTAAAAATGGTTATGCATCCAAAATTTCAATTCAGAGAAATTTTTAAGGTATTTACTCTTCTACTACAATGATGGACAATACAAAATAGCACATTGAATAGCCTTTCATTGAACCATTAAAATACAAATAAATCAAAAAACAACAATATTGAATAGTTTTTAGGAATATTACCCATTTATAATACAAGTAACTGGATTATCCTCTATCCTATGTTATTAAACAAGAAATAATTATTTATTCCTTTTTTTCTCAAGAACAGCTCTATACTTTGATAAAATTTACAGTATAGAGGTGTTCGAGGTTGTTGCGATTATTCGTGGATGCCTTTCCACCAGTAGCCTAACACTCGCAGACCATAACACCGAAGTGGTACTCATCAGTAGTTGAAAGGTTACAGAGTCCATCACTCTGACAGTTGGAGATTCAGATTCGTTCCCAGCCTTCAGTAAGATACCCAGGTGTACTGAACAACTCTTGATTGAAATTCAAGGAACGCCTGTAGAGTGCGAGTAGAAAGGCTGCAAGCGTTGTGACTGACTTGTCACATATAATGCCAAACATCGGTGGTCCAAGACAAAATCGGAGCATGCTCCAAGCATCTGTGAGCATGTCAATCTTGTTCTGTGCAGCTTCAGCATGGGCTGATGTCATAAATACTGACAGATACAAATGAGAAACAACCTACTGCATTAAGGGTAGCTGCTGCTTTCTGTATGGTTTGTGTGATATAGAATGTGAGTCCCATTGAACTGCTGGCAGATGTGGTAGAAAATCTACAGGAGGCAGCGCCAGGTGATGCAAAATGTTTCTGTACTTAATGAAAGAGACAAGACTACGGTCAAGTGGCAGAATCATTGGGATAAGGTGGATAAGAGACTCATCCCAAACATAACAGTGAACCAGCAGACATCATGAGGAAGTAAACCACTACATAACCCAAATACTAATTGGCCATGGTTGTTTCTGGATGAAACAACACTAGTTTAAACTGGATGATGATCCTACATGTACTGTCTGCTCCAAAGTTGTGGAGGATGCAGTGCACATATTTTCCGTATACCCTCGCTTTTAGGATGCAAGAGTGGAAATGTATTGACTTGTGGGCGGACGGCCTGAGCCTGAAGAAATAGTCATCTGATGCTAGCCAAGAGAGAAGTGAGGACTGATCAACTACTCAGCCTTCATTATTCATAACCTGAGTCTCCAGGAGAAGGAAAGAAGAACCAACCATCATCAGATGAGCCAGTTACTCTTCTCACGCAGTAATGCTTAACACCTTCCCTCGTTAAAAAAAAATGCACCATACATGCAAAAAAGAAAATTAACACAAAGCACAATAACATTCATTATTGCTCAGAAAATATTTTTCGAGAATGTGAGGATGTCACTGTAGACACATTATACAGATGCGTTTCAAAAATTGATTTGTTCCAAATTCATTCGTATTCTTCAAAAGGGTCTGTAGCAAAACATATACTGCGACCAATGTTTGAAAGGGGCAAGAGGTAACTTACATTACAAATAACAACATCAATACTAACAGTGAAGAATACTGAATAATAACAAAATATAAATTATTTTTAACACATGAAATTTAAAAACTGAAAAGATGGCTTTTCTGATTCATAATATGCAGCTACGATATTTGGTTTTGGCCTATTACTTATCCACATGTACAGCTATTTGCTGATAAACATACATGGAACATTCATAATAATACCATCTTATATGTTCCTTTTATTCATTAGAAATAGTATAGCATAAGTTACAGTAGTATAGTACATATATTTGAAGACAATTTTTGTTTAAATTTTGCATAAACCCTTACAATTACAACCATTTTAAAATAGTTAAATACTATCTTTTTTGTTTGTTGGGGCTTTAAATACTATCAATCTCTCACTTTAATAAGATATCTAATGATCTAAAAAATCTTAACTCAAAATAAGTTTATAAAAAGGAAACTTTTGAGACTAGATTTACTAGTCTAAGATAAATTTTATTGCTTCTCACATTCTTTTTTCTTTATATATTCAATTTTTTATTATGCACAATTGTTTGCTTTTATGGATATGGAATGTATATATTGTACTATAATATAATTTCGGGCTACATTAATAATTTTCATCACATAAAACCACAGTTTGGATGGAAACATTACTTTCAGTCATTTGTTATGGACAAGAATAGGATATAAGCTATTGTGTCAGGACATCAAAGTTAGGAGTAAGACAAAATACCAAATAGTTACTGTTTAATTATATGTATTGATAAATAATCAATACCTGTCTGTGTTTCTTTTGTGGAGTACATTGGCCTACAATGAGTTCCCTTGGTGTGAGAAGGTGGTTTGCAAGAGATAGCTTTATTTCTCATTTGTTTTGGTAAAGGAGGTCTAACAATAATTTGCCTCACAATTTTAGTTTGTGATGAATTTGGCATAGCACTCTGCACCTGTAAAATAATTTTAAAAGGAACATATTATGTAAATATGTCTTAATTGTTTCATACAACCCAATTTTATTTTATATTTTCTCCTTTAAGATTTAACCATTTCCAACAACATTACTATTTGATTATAGCATTACCTTTCTTGTAGAAACACTGGAACTATTCAAAGCAGTACCATCTCCAGCCAAAGACTGAACAGATGATATTACAGGAAAAGCAGAAGTGCCATTGCTTTTTAACCCAGAGACATTTTCTGTAATAAACAAAATTTAAAAATTAAACATAAATAATGATACCTAACAAAAAGGGGGAAAATGAATGTCAATATAACAACATAACCAGAGTTCCCTTAAATTGCCAATATATCTCAAAATAGCAACCAACTTGTCTTTCCCAAAAATCCTGTGAAAATTGGCAAAGGCTCTCTTACCTGTCAATTTATAACTTGAATACTTCAGCAGTCAAATACAAAACTATGAAAGCAAGTGATAAAGACTTCTGAATATCCCATTAAAGTGAGATTTAAATTTAATGTAAATTGAACCTACAATCTCCCGCTCAGTAGTATATCAGGAGCAAAGACACTATCACAATTTTATTTTTTGTGGCTATACCAAAAATCTGCACATAGTAGAGCTCAACAATGCAACACTAATGTAGTATCAAACACCAACAACTATCAGTGAATAAAATCTTCCTTCAACATTTAATTACTCACAACACAATAAATATAATATAATTGTAATCCAAGTCACTTAAAGTATATCACAAGGGAACTAGTTACTATTACTATGGACGCTATCTATGATAAAAATATCAGGTCTCTGAACCTTGTCAGCTCATAGGAAACATGTCAAAACATACTCTGATGTCTTTTTCATAGAAAGTGTGTATCATAATAATAAGTAGATAGGTAAAATATTAGCTGCCGAGATGAACTAGAAGTTTTTTTTTAATTGTTGAAAATACCAAAAATTTATGTATTTTTCTGAAGGAAAAATAAACAACACTGTCTGGGTACATTGAAACATAACACAACAACCAATAGCAAGACATGCCATTTTATTTCATTATCCTCTTGATTCTGGAGTTGTTCTTGTAGTCAGAGCTATCTTTCATAATTTTTTACTTTGGAGTAGTTTATTTAGGTCAGCACTGTCTTACTTCTCAGTCTGCAGGTCATTTTGGTTGGGCTGGAATGGGACAGTTCGGCAAAATGTTGCCCAACAAATAAAACTAATGGGTCATTTATATTTATTTACTGGTAATATGATACTTTTATTCTCATAACAATTTTATATTATGTTTCATGCCGTAAAAATTCAACAGTATATTTCTTTATTTAAAAAAATTTATTTTTAATACTTAGTATTATAATAAAATGTTTTCATATTGTAATGTATGACAGGGTAATTATGAAAGTTACAGGAAAATGACACTAGTTGGACAGGACTGGTTAAGGTCAGAAAAGAATCACATAGTGTTTCTTTTGCGAGTGTTAATAAATTTAAATAGGTTAATGATAAGAAACAAAATTAATTAACAAATTCTACATATTTTGTAATACTTCAGTAATTTGTTTTGGCATGACTACAGTATTTGTTACTAGTTTTATTTAATGTGTTCTTTGAGATTATTACTAAGATAGTTATATGTTTTTTTGGGGATTAATTTCCGATTGAGTATCAAAAACTGAAGAATTCAAAATACATAGTTACCACCACAAATCTTTTTCACGTTTTTGTGACACATGATTTCAAAGGGTTAATGCTTCAGGAAAAATCAAGTTACGATAAACGTTACTATCAGTTTATTTTTACAGCCTGTAAAAGTATCAGTTTATTTTTAATGAGAAATATGTCTATAATTAAAGGTGAGAGCTCAAAGAATAGAACGGTGAGGATTGGAAAGAGTGGGTCAGAGGAGTTCTCAAGCACACAACACTGTGAACCAAATGAGTAATTGTCAAACGCCAAATTTGTTCACCATCAACGATCTCTGAGGGTTGCACAAACCTCTTCTTTGAGCAGTTTCATACAGCAGTTTTGGCAGTTATTTTAATACTCCCATTGCGTCTCAGCAACCAATATTCTACCAGTGTATTTATTACTATAGACACCTCCTAGTATAAAAATGTCAGGGTACAATTTGACATGTTTGACTATTCCCTTGTCAGTAAAAAGACATATGGTAGAAAAATCTGCTAATAATTATAAAGGTTTTTGTTCATATATTAAATACTTTTATACTTGTTATTCATAATAGATCTCATAAACTCTTCAGGATGGAATATTTATATCAATATATACAATAAAATAAAAACTCCACATTAGGGTACTTCTCAGAGAAGGGAACTGGCATAAATATGTCAAGTTCACACTTCACGTTACATTCCCTCACAATACTTCTTTCTCAAACCAAACACTTAATCTTCATTTTGCTCATTCCAATTCTTGTATGAGAAAGAATATTATGTCATGCATAATTAAAACTGAATCAATACCATGATCTAACAATTATTTGTAACAGAATCAAAGAAATATCAGAAAACTTTTATTTGGCAGCTTAGAAGCCAAACTAATAGTTACAAAGATAACAAAGAATTCAAACATGAGTGCTTCAATTCACTTACCAGGTGGCAAAGGAGAGGGAACAACACCAACAGAACTAGAATATTTTTCTTGAAATTGAACAGCACACTGATAGTTGCAAAAACTTCGAGAGGTGTTGTCCAGCATATGCAACTGATATTGGAGAGGTTTTGAGGCTGAACACATGTCACATTTCCTGAAAGAAATTTCAATATATCCGTGTGCAAGGACAAAAAATTATACACATCAAATTATCTAGTAATGCAACAAACCTTTTGCGAGAATTGTTTGAAGCTGCTTCATAAAGAGATAAGCAATTTAATGAACATACCAACAGAAGACCAGAGCTTAATACTTTCTTTATCATATCAAAATTATACTTTTTGACCTGCAATAGAAAATAAATATCAAAAAGATATAAAAAATGTTAATAACAAAAAAACATACAGCACAGTTGTAAAATGTTTAGGGCAAAATTATAAATTAACTATTTTACTAAGTTATACCTACATTATATAATCAAAACCCCTCATAATTCCCACAAGTTCTATTAGATCATATGTTTCCAATGGAAATAAATAGTGTATAATTCAATTCCGACAACTTAAAGATATATTAAGACTTTCACAGTGTACATTTTCCACTTCCAGTGTCGATTTTCTAAGAAAATTTATTTTTTTAACACTTGGCTGTGTTTATTTCTTATCAAAATTAGAAAATGAGTTGATCAATTATTATTAGGAATCTTCAATAACATTGGAAAAAAAAACTTTATTTTTATTTAAACCCATATTCTTTTAAATTACTTTGAAAAGCATAAACTGTTTATATTTCAATAACCACTACTCTTTTCATGGCATGACAATAAAACTATTAATTTTAGGCTTGAAAAGGGCATGAATATTGTTTTATAGTTTTGCCTGGCATCCTTGGTATGTAAAGAGTCCAAGAAAATACAGAACAAATAACTTTTAAATTAAGTCAGTACTGATAAAGGCATGAAAAAAACTTAATGTACAGGTTTTGAAACACACAAAGAAATGTATTCACAACATGCAGTGAAATTTCCTGTAACAGACACATCTCAATACTGAATATTTGTTGATGGCATACATTTCTTTCATCACTCAGGCCACTCCCATTCAATTAAAGCAAGTTATAGAAACTTCCAAAGAAACTTAAGACACCCTCCATAACAGACACGAACTGATTTTTAATTGAGAACACATGGACAGCAGGGAGATAATATAGCTCAACCCTTAATGCCGGATTCAAAAGTATTGTTCATCGAGTTTAGAAGTCAGCTGAAATAAAACCGCTAGACTTACAGAAATCACAGTTATACTTAATCAGCTTAATATTTATTAGCAAAAATTTAACAGCACTAGCAGTCAGTTCTGTCCCCTGCAGAGCAGATGGAGGTGTGCGGAGTTGCCACTTTCTCCCCAAGCGGTCTAGAAGCTTGTCATCAACCTTGTGTGACCAAGGAGTGGTTTGTTTTTTGATGAATCATGCATACTTTGAACCTTAAAAGATTCATGAAATATTCACATCATCAGTTTTTCAGAGTTTGTCAGAATGGAAAGTCATGAGAAAAGATGATGGAAAATGGTTAATTCCAGAATCAACTGTGTCCATGGTAAAAGGGGCACACTGCATGTCTCTGCCTGCTCTGCTGGTGACAGAACTGGTTGCTGGTGCTGTGAAATAAAACAGTTTCTATAAGATGTTTTATGTTCCTTCAAATTATACTCATTCTAATGCACCAAGAGATGCAACTTTAGACCCAGGCACTTATTTTGTAAAATTATTTGATAAAAACATATTTTGTAAAATTAACAACTTTTTTTCGGATGAACAAATATTTCTGAACTGTATAAAAAGTAAAGTCAACATACACATCTATCACACATTAAAATTTTGTTATCAAAGCAGTGTTTTTTTTATACAAAATGTCAACTTTGCCAACACGTTTTTTTTTACTTTACATGATAAAAAATAATAAACAGTATTATAAAAAAAAATTATACATCAATGAACGCAGAATGAAACAAGGAAATTTGATTGTGATTTCTGTAAGTCTTGCGGGTAAGTCAGCAGCCCTCTAAACTCAACGGACTACACTTTTGAATCAAACAGTAATAAGTTCTCCTCCACAACCTTCTCCCTCGTTTCTAGGTATTTTATTTCCACTATAGTTCTGAAGATGTGCTCTAAACTCTCTCAGTACACATCAACTTCTGTTGTTCCTCCACTGATAATGTACTAGTATGCAGAGATTGACTCCAAAAGCCCTGGATTTCGACAACATACTTGAAGGGGGTAAAACAGAGATTACAACCATCATAAAACAAAACAAAAAGTGAATCTATGCTACAAACTAAGGAAACAGTACCGGTGAACCACCAATGGAGAGAAAAGAAGAATTGGAACTCATAGTTTGTGTGTTTGAATATTTTGTGTCCAAAATATTGAGTTTTTTTAATATTTAGTAGTTATATGTGGAGTAATGGCAAAAACAAGAATGTTCCAGTAGAAAATTACATTATTTTTTCTAATAATATTAGTTTAGGACGAAGAAAATTCCTTTTTCATTCTTCTTCGGATAGTGAAAATTTACAATCTAAAAGTTAATTCTTAGTAGAAGAGAATCACAAAGTCAAATATTTGCAAAAATTTGCTCAGTAAATTAAAAATGCAAACCTACCCATTATGCTTGTTAACTCCATTTCATTTATGCTCACTTCATTGACATTAAATTACCAAAACCGGACCTTTCTCAATAGCAGACCAATTTTATAGTCTCACAAGTCTTTTGTTACAGAGAAGTTTCACTGTACTTAACATAGAATTAAATTACAAGAAAATTAATATTACCTTACACCAATGACAAGGAACAATTTTACGGTTGGCTAGGATATACACATTCATACAAGTTTTGCTGCAGAAGTTATGAACCAACTCATCAGAGTACACAGAAAAATTATCTACTTCATTTTTATCAAAATACTTTTTACACATGAAGCACTGATCTGAAAGTGAAGAAAGAGTACAGAAGTCAATATAATCAATAGGAGACAGAGATTAATAAAAATTAATGTTTGAAAACTTCACTAACTTGGTTGAAATTAAAACAATGAATTTTAAATTTCACTTGAGTTCAGAAGAATTTCATTGCAGAAGAAAAAGCATATATTACTTACCAGCAATCATTCCATTGACAAATCGAAAAGCAGCAAAACAAGGTTCACTACAAAACTTGTTAACCAGTTCTTTGTGGACAACTTCTACTGCAACAACTTTCTCATTATTACATACGGCACATTCTTGAACAATCACAGGAGGTGTATTATGATTGCTCATTTGATCATATTTTTCCATACAAGACTGGGTGCAGAAGTCCTTAAACTGTCCTTTATCACCAACAGGAGCTAAAAATCCTTCTGATCCACCAGATATATCTTTCAAACAATAACTGCACAGTTTAAGGCCTTTCTTAAACTCCTCTAAACATCCACTACAGCAGAATTGTTTAACATCATATCCAAATCGAACACAATATTTTCCAAGACTTGTTCCAGCCACTGTTCCTCTACAATTTGCACACTGTGACCCAAAAATTTTCTGATATTTTCCTAGAAATAAATACAGCTGACTGTGATAAATTATAACAGAGCCCAAAACTAATATCATGCCATTTTTAGAAAAGCCTGTAAAAAATTACCCAAACAATCTTCGTTACAATAGTCCATGGTCTCCCATGACAATGTATGCTCATCACCATGAATAAATGATGAACACTGAGCACACTTTCGTGTGAATCTTCCTCCCGAGTCCACAACGCTAGTATTATTATTAATTGTTTCCCCACCTGGTCTTACTTTTGCCATTCTTTTGTAATTGGCAGCACAATCAGCAGTACAAAAGTATCTAATTTTTTCCACTCCATTTTCTTGGAAAGTTATCGAAGTCATTATAGTTCTCACCTATAAAAAATTACAATAAGTTGATTCAATAAAAACTACTAGTAAGAGTCTATGAAGAAATAATATAAAGAGAACAAACCTTGTAGCAATTGTCACAAGAACCAATATTTCGTTCCTCTGCCTCAACTTCTTCTGCAGCTATTTCCTACAACAAAAAACCTGTAGTTGACCAAAAAAAATCTTTACATGTTAAAACTCCTATAAATTTGATGGTAAACAAAATGCTCAATGCTCAATACTAGTTTTGGATTTGCACATTTTGCCAGAACTAGTTTTGAGTGTTTTCAAAGTGCGCAATACTAGTTCTGGCAAAAGAGAAACGTCCAAAACTAGTTTTGTCCTCTCAACAATAATGAAACTTCTTATACTTGATGCCAATTTTTTTTTCTTCTTGGGTGTGTGTATGTGTTTGTGTAGTATGGATCAAATGTTATTTTTGTATAGGAGGCATAAGGGAAAATGGATAATACACGCTCTTGAGTGAATTTGAATGCTTTTGACACTTCGAGGGATAGGGTGGGAAAGGGATAGCAAGTAAAAATAAGGAAAGGGGTAACAAGGGGTAAATATAATTGAAAAAAATATTTGGATACAAATATTGTACACAAAACATTTATTAGTTTTAAACTAGACAAAAAAAAAAAAAGTTAAATCTCTTAAAAGATTTGAGCACTGACAATACTATTAAAATTCATTAATTTAATAGAAAGAAAGAATCAAAGAGGCTCCAAAAACAAGTTGTCCATTCAAATATGCTTACATATTTTATAATCTCACTTAGTCTTATCACATGCAAAATATGTATTATAGTTTTCAATACTTTTACGATAAATTAAATAAAGAAATAAAATAAATAATAATCAGAAAATAATTTCAATTTCATAATTAAACTAAAAATATTATAGGTTTTGTTTGAAATTGCCAAACTTAGTAACCTTAAATTAAATCAAACTTGACACAAAAAGATTTGAACAAATTCGGAAAAGTAAATTTGATTGGGCACTATACACAATTTTGTATTTCAATATGAAAAAAATTCTCAAACCATCTTCCAATAAAATGCACATGCCTTCAAAATGTCCTTAAATACAATATATATTTTTTCAATTAATGATTCCGACTTGAGATATTAAAAAAAATATTTTTATACAGATTTTTTAAAACATTTAGTACATTAAACATAATCAAGTTGCACATTACATTTAAACTTATCCAAATCTTAAAAGAAATGAAACAAATTTCAGCTCTAAGTCTATAGTTTTGAACATTTAGATTTAAAATGTGGCACAAATAGAGTGAATTTCCAAATTTTGAAGACCAATAACTAAATAACACAATTTAAAAAAAATTAAAATTATGTAATTTTCAAACAAATCAAAAGTATTCCAATATGACAATAAATAATTATTTAAAAAAGTATACCAATATTTATAAAAAAAATCTCTCCAAGACATGAAGGTCCAGATAATTCTATGACCCAGTGACAGATATGGTGTACATGTTACGCACAAAACCTGAATTCCAGTCTTTAGATGGAAAAAACAACTAAAACTAATTTTGGCATATGCGTTTTTGCCAGAACTAGTATTGAGCGTTTCCAAAATGCTCAATACTAGTTTTGGATTTGCACATTTTGCCAGAACTAGTTTTGAGTGTTTTCAAAGTGCACAATACTAGTTCTGGCAAAAGAGAAACGTCCAAAACTAGTTTTGTCCTCTCAACAATAATGAAACTTCTTGTACTTGATGCCAATTTTTTTTTCTTCTTGGGTGTGTGTAGTATGGATCAAATGTTATTTTTGTATAGGAGGCATAAGGGAAAATGGATAATACACGCTCTTGAGTGTATTTGAATGCTTTTGACACTTTGAAGGATGGGGTGGGAAAGGGATAGCAAGTAAAAATAAGGAAAGGGGTAACAAGGGGTAAATATAATTGAAAAAAATATTTGATTGGAAACTATAGTTTTCGGTACTGTAGAGATGGTTAAGGACAACCCCAACAAGTTCACTATTTATCCACAGGGGAGATAATACGCTCCTAGCACTCATAAGGGAGAGGGTGGAAATACGGTGGTAAGTTAAAATAATCAAAAATGACTGATATGGTGTAAAATATATTCTTTTTGATACCGCTGAATTGCATTGACACTATCAATGCAACTTACACCCAAGGTCACCCTCCATGAGTAGGGAGTGAGAAGGGGTTGAAATGCAATTATTATAAAAAATGGCTGCTATTAGTTTCGAGATCATAGTTTTAGTGTAGTAAACCAGTAGTGATATTTCTGGTGACACCAAATTCCACGATTAGTCACTATATACTCCTTGTACCCTTTGGGAAAGGAATGCAATGTAAAATTTTAAATACCGAGGATTTTTTCAGAAACTTTTAAGCTGTATTAGTATTTGTGACACTCAATCCCTTTGATTTTTAAATTAATATTTCATATTTTAAAAATATTTATGTTTATGCACCTTCTAAGCTCAATGCTAAAAAAGTTTCTTTTTTCATTTTCAATTTTTATTTCTTAGCACAGCGCTTTGTAAATAAAAACTTGTTTCAGAAAAAGCTCTTTCACATTTATTTTATTAAAATATTAGATTGAATTTTAATTTACTCCATGTACAAAGTCAGAAACTTAACAACATCCCAAGTATTATAATTCATCTCAGAACTTCAACATAACGGCATTGGTAGTATAATTTTTCATCTAGAAACACTGAAAATAGCAGAATGAACACAAATCAATCATATTCATTTCTGTATCATGCCACCCTCTTCCCACCCCTCTCACAGACTTTGGGGTGGAAGGGATGCCATTTCTCCTGGGAGCTGGATTTAGACTTACACGATAACAGGATGTCACCATTCAACTCAGCGATGTAAAAAACTGTGGATTCTTCTCTGATATCATATCACTTTCAATAATTTACCAAAAGGTGAAACGGTGTTGTAGGGGTTGTTCGTGATCTCAAACGACCCCAAGAATGTCACTCATCATAGTGGCCTCGAGAACTAAATTTAAAATTTAAATTTATTGTCAAAAAACAGTACAGACTGCGTATGACCACGTGGAGGACAATAAACTAATTTACTCTCCGGAAGCAAGCAAGGGACCATCCCATCATTTTCGACAGTTTTGACGTATCATCCTGTTCTCCACCATCTTAATTAAAATAATTCGTCTCAGCTACTCTGAATATTATAAACTCGACACTTCCATCGATCATTTTATATACTTTTTACGTGTTACACCATTCCCACCCTCCCCTTTCATTTTAATAATTCATATCTGCAACCCCGGAGACAATGGATTTGACTCTGAAACAAGTCATTTCACATTATTTTTACGTCTCTCCCTTCTTACCCTCAGCTCCAAGGGTACCATGCCTTCATGTTATTTAAACAGCATTGGGTGATCAATTATTCATCTTAGCAACCCTGAAAACTATTTGTTTGATGCAAATCGGTCCTTTTCAATTATTTTTTTCATTTCATATTGTTTCCACTCCCTTGAGGGGAGAAAGGATTGTGTAGTTTCCATGGGGACTGAATTAAGATTTAAACAGTGGCAGGGGTGGCACCCTTCCTCTCAGCGATGCCAAAAACTGTGAATTTGTCATTTTCGCTAATTTTTATATAACATCTCCTTCCCTAGTGTTGATGGGGTGAACAGGGGATGATCATGGACTTATGCGGAATTGGGAATGTCACTATTCATTTCAGTGACCCCAAAAGTAATGTATTCACCACCAATATTGGTCATTTCTACTTATTTTTAAATTTCATCCTCTTCCCACCCTATCCCCAGGGGATGCTAGGAGTGTCTTTCTACTGACTGAAGCTGACTTTTGATTTACACTACATCAGAATATCATTATTAAACTCAGTGATGTCGAAAATTGAGCACATCTATATAATTTTCTTTAACTTTAAAATAGCATCCCCTTCCGTACGGATATGTAAGGGTTGATCGTGGATGTGCGTGTCATCGGGAATTTTAGTACAAGTTTCAGCGACCCCGTTAACTATAGTCTCAACACTAATAGTTATCATTTCTGAATACTTGTATATTTTCTCCCTCTCACCCCCTAGATGATGGTTGTACATTCATTCATTCATTCATTCATTCATAGGTGGTGATCATAGATGGCATGAGCATGAGAAATGTTATTCTTCACTTCAGCATCCCAAAAAATTCAATATTGGTTATTTCGGGTTATTTTTAAACATAAACCCCTATCACCCATCCCCAGGGGGTGCAAGTTAAGTGTTACCAACACAATGTTTATTGCCAGATAGTGAGTCATTGCTGTACCAAGTTTCATTGAAATTGCTTCAGGCAGTCGAGAGTTGTATTGTGCCACACATATATCCAATGTTATATATGTAGGTAAATAAAAAATGTGGAAGAAATTAATTTATAGACTTATATTATTTTTTTTATTAATATTCCACTCCAGTATATAAAATGGTTAATTTTGAAATTGTGGACATAATATCATAGAAATGTAAATTTTTCATCAATCTGAGAATTACAAACACCACACAGTGGAAATGAGACACTTTTATTAAAGACTCATGCATGGAAATAACATGTTAACCACAATAAATACTCTAGAAATTATATCCACTTACAGTAGACGAAACTTCATTATAGTGAAAATGCTCAATACTAGTTCTGTCGTTCAAAACAAGTTCTGGCAAAAATGCATCTGCCGAAACTGGTTTTGTGTCTTTTTTCCGTCCAATGGCTGAATTCGGGTGTATTGTGTCTAACATGTAATGCACGAGGACCAAAACTAGTTTTGGCAGATATACTTCTGCCAGAACTAATTTTGGTTGATTTAAAAACAACCAATACTAATTTTGGATGATCAACTTTTGTCAGTATCAGAATTGTTAATATTTAATAGCACAACCAATATTGGTCATTACTGTCATAAAATTACATTAAAAATAAATTTTATACATTACATCTTCTCACTCTCTGATTGTCTATGATATTAGATTAATATTATTTAGAATGTGCAAATACATTAAAGACAATTAGTAACATAAATACAACACTGGTTTATTGTCAAGATCACATGATGAGTAACATCATATTTTCACTATGGTTGAGAACAATGTTTCGAGGTTTTGGTAGCAGTCTCTTCAGGTTCTTAAATGTTGTTATTCCAGTTTTTTTTTTTTTGGTGAAATATCACGTCATGTTATAAAAACATTAGTAATTAAGTAGGACCACGTAAAAATTCTATAATGTGTCACATATATACATCAGTACGGAACAATGAGATTATAATTTTAAAATTGTTTAGTTATTATCAAACCTTATTTAACACCTCAAAAAAGTTGGAACACTTTCTTGCTACATCAATATGAGTCATAATCATTTAAAACTGCAAAAACACACAAGATGCAAATTGGGAGGAAGCAAATTTTATATATTTTGAGCTCTTTTGCATAATATACCTTAAGTCTTCTTCATGCTTGAATAGTAAAGGGAATACGTTCAAATTAATATCGTTCAGCAGTCATTATTTCATGGTATGTATGCACATAATATGTAATATCATGCACAATATTATGTAATAATACGTAATAGTATGCACATAGTATGTAAGAGATTGGTAAAAATCTATAGTTTAACTTTATACAAATCTTTACTTTGCTGGGAGTTGAAAACAAAGGCTCACCACAAGCTTGTTTCTTTTTTCCCTGATGACTCCTATGAATCAAAGCATTAATTACCCTCTAGCTGCAGACACCCTCTCTTGTACTTACTTTTCATACGATTTCCAGTCAGCTTCTCTCATCATAAAGTTCAATACATTGTAAATTATTTTTAAGTAGACATAATTGATCTAGACTGTCACTTTCAGCTCAATACTAACCTCCTGAATGGATCAAGGACACAAAACAAAATAGATGATGAGGAAACAAAACATATTTCTTTGAGACACAGGATTTTGTGGAATTGACAGTAACACTACAAAAGGGCCAAGGGGAAAGTAGTGGAAATACTAGACAGAAGCACTGTTACAATGAGGCCACTGTTTAAGAAATGGTCATAAACTTGTAAATTTTATATTGGAATTATAAGACAATACCTTAATTTGAGATTCAGCTCTTTTTGCTGCTTGTCTCTGAGGGCGACCAGGAGTTCTTCGAGATTCCATAGAAATCTTTTCTAGTGCAGTTTTATCACACAGTTTTTCAATTTCAGTAGGTTTGACCACCTTTCTTGCTTTACTAGCTTCCATCTTCCCCTTTTCCTCCTTTTTATGACCATCGTTGAAATCAGGTAATGACTGATCACCAACAGATCTTTCATGTGCTTTTTGATCCATTTTTCGTTTAGTAATATCCCTCTTCACTGATCTTGGGTATGTATCAGGAATAATGCAAATTTCTTCATCATCTTCAACACCAGATGATAATCTGCCTGCTAAATAATTGATTTACATGAGGAACATTCTAATGAAAAATCATAAAATGTAGCTTCTTCTGGTTCATAAGCAATATTTGTGGCTGTATGTGGAAGAGTATTAATGCATGTATTTATTTTATTCATGCTTCATTTCAAGGTACGTTTCATATACATGTTTATTGATTATGCCTGTATATTGTATTTTAGGGTTGTCCAACGTATCTTAGTCTGCAGGTCATTTTCTATGCACTTCTGATACACTTCAGGCCAGTAGGGGATGGATTTTGGCAAAATGTTTTCCAAAAAATAAAACAAATGGGTCATATTTATTTACTTGTAATGCAATATTTTGATTCTCATCCAAAAATTTATATTATTTCATGCAGGAAGAATTAAATAGTGTATTTCTTTAAATAAAAAAAGAAAGTATTTTCAATATTTAGTATTATGATAATACGTTAACTTAAATGTATGACCCGATTATTCCAAACACAATTTTCTATTTTCTCTCACTAGACATACCACCTCAAGTATAAAATTCTGACAGCATATATTTATAACCAGTTGTATCCCAATGTTTGAAGAAAAAATTGATGTAAAATGTACTGTAACCGACGGGCTGTAAAAAATGTTTTGTGGGTCCCATACAACACATGGACTGACAGTTGGACAGTGATGTTGTCTTTTATGTAAGAAATTGTTTTAACAGATTCTTTTTTATCCTTTATTTCAAATTTTTATTTTGACTCTGACATAGAGCTAAGGTCAATTACGAACTAATATGCAATACAGACAGATTTTCTCCTAACAATTATTGGAGCAATTTCTTTTTGAGAAATGCAGATACAAGAAATTTAATGAACAAAGTTAACATCCTCATACCAACTCCAAACATTAAACCTTACCTTGTTTTCTATTCTCTCCTCTAGCAGGGAGTAGGATTCTATTTGTCCCATTCTCCTCCTGGTCTTGGGACATTGGTGCATTTTCCAAATCATCCACTGAACCTGCTTCTTCTATTACTGTTTCACACATAGCTGAAATGTCAATACCTTCACAGTTATCCCCATCTGATTTACTATCGTTTCCACCAGTATCATCTTCAACAGCAAGCTCTTCAATATCCATCTCATCATTAGATTCATTAGCAATTTCTTGATCTTTTAGATTCTCATTGCTGTCAGCAGGAACTTTATCATTGCCAGAATCAATCTGACAGTTATCAACCGGGTTTTGTGACATTTCATCTCTTTCACTTGAATCTACTTCAATTAATTCCATTCTGTCTACTTTGTCTTGTGGATCAGTATCAGTATTATCAGTTTCTTTGGTTTCAATTGAAACGGCGTCTAATAGCTTAACTTCATCTGCAGAAACAGTATCACAATCATTGCTCTCTTGATTCTCTGTTTCATTAACTTGTACATTCTTTGAAGAATCACTCTCAACACTTCTACTTTTTTCATCAATCTTAACTTCTTCAACACCAACTGACATCTTGAAATTAGAATTTTCAGATCTTATATCTTCCTTATTCTCAGAGGATTTGCCTTTGTCTTGTAAAATTACATCACTTGCACTATCACTGGATACGCAATTCTGAGAGTCATCTATCACTGATTTCTCAAGATCAACTATACTTTTTATGGATGTTACAGAGTCTTCAACTATACAAATATCGTTTGTGTGATTAGTTTGTTGAGAATCCAGTTCCCTATCTTCTGAATCCTGAACAACATAACTATCCACTATGTTCCCTTCACAACTTGGGACACCTTCATTAAGTGGCAATAATTTATCAGAGACTTCCTTCATTTTAGGAGTAACACCGTCTTCTTCATGTAACAAATTACTTTCCAGAGAGATCTTTTCTCCAGATTCTCGACCTTCTTCGACCACTTTTGCCTCAGTCACTGATTTTCCACTTTTAATTACCGAGTCTTCTTTATCCTTAACTGTGTTCTCTGCACCCACTACAGTCTCCTCATATTTAATTTCTTCATCTTCCACCAACACTGAATCTTCTTTATCCACCATTTTATTGGAAAGCATTACTGCATCATTGGTATCCATTACTGCATCATCAGTATCGCATACTTCATCTCTCGAATCCATACCTGCATCTCCAGATTCTATAACTGGATCATCAGTACCAATGGTAGCATCTTCTGGATCTAAAACTGCACTTTCAGTATCCATAGCTGAATTTTCATAATGAACTTTACTTGTTTCTACAACTACCGAAATTTCTTCATTTCCACGATCTTCATTATCAAATTCAGAATCTCTCATATTGTTACCAATATTATTAGCTTCATTCTCTTCATTTTCACTTCTACTTAACCCATCATTACTAAGTTTCAAATCACTTTCCTTTACAGAGCCCTCACTTTCTTTTGCAGAATTTTCAGCTTTACAAATTTCAGTCGCATCACATTTATTTTCTTCATCAACATTGGGTTCATCTCTCTCCATCTCTGGGCTATGAAGTAATGGATCCCTTTCAATAGTTTGTTCATTTCCTGTATCAGAAAACACATCTTTCTCATCAATATTAATATTCTCCATTTGCTTTATGTCTTGATCACATGAACTTTCACATGATATCATTTCCAATTCATTGTTATCTACATGGAAACTTTCTGAATCAGATTCTCCCAATTTCTTTTTGACATCTACATTTGATATGGAATCTACAATACCAAATGACTCAAAATTATCAGAATCTTGAACATTTTCTCTATGTACACTTTCATCATTTGGCAATTCTTTGCATCCTGTAAGAACTTCAGAATTCTCAGGTCTTGTAGACTGAGGTTCAAGATTTATCGCACTAGAGTTTTCTTTCTCGTTACATTCCACTATGTTACTCACATTATTGTTCTCAATTCCCTTATTTTGACTAATCACTTGTACTGGTTCACTAGATGATTCAATACCTGATTCACATTCAATAATAGGGTCACATACACTACTTTTAACATGGTCTTCTCCACTATCTCTTTGTTCAAGTGATGTACAAGCATTATCTGAAAACTTGTCCTCTTTGCTTGTCATGTCCCTACTACCTATTAATAGTTTGTTGCTAGGAACATCATCAGGTTCAGCACTATTTTCATTACACAAATCACCACTGTTCTCCAACAGTACTGTAGTTCTTTCTCCAGGTATAATATTCCCATCCACTGTTTCTTTATAGACAGATTCACTTTTATCAATCCCCACACCAGATACACTCACAGATTCTCTCGAAACCACTGCACTGTTGTGTTCTTTATCAGTTGGAGGAATGTTTTTTATTTCACATCCAAGTGATTGGGTTCCAGTAGCACTTGACTTCCCTTTCTCATCCATATTATCAGCATTTAACTGCGAGTCTAATACAACACTCCTTTCCATTCTTTTTTTCTCTTCCATGGCATGAGCTTTTCTTTATGATACTCTGCTTCTTTTTCTGGTTAGAAAATTCTTTTCATCTGAAATAGACAAGTCAGAAAATATCTGTTCATTCAGGTCAGAAATTCAAGGTTAAAATAATATTTCCAAAACGAAAAGCCTCAAATAAAAAATAAAACTCATGTTTCTCTTCCGTTCTACTCGGATTAATATAATACCTTGCAGAGAAACACCTTACAAAGCTTGATAAATGGTATTGATATCATTGTTAATAATAAGTGATTCCATTCTTGCATATTAATTCATGTACAGAGATTCGGAAATTACTTACGTTTTTAGATTATAACCCATGTTTATAAAGTATCGAATTCAAACATTACGAGCCTTCCACAAAACAAAATTCGAATATTACAGTGCGTTTGGTACGATATGGCGGTACAGAGATGCAAGAAGTGTTGCCAACCTACACAATAATAAATTGAAGAAGTGATTTGTGTCCTGTTTGTGTCTAAAGTTGATCTGAAGAGAATCTCCAATAGAAATTATGGACGTACCAATATGCCGGGAATTTTCTTAAATGTTATAGGTTCATTTTGCTCACTTTGGTAATATAGGATATATATAACCAATAAAGTACCTTAGAATAAATTCTTTACCAAACAATCTACCTTCTGGAACACTGAATTGTAAGTTACATAGCTTCTGCGCAGGTTATGTCACCACGCGCGAACTCATGTTTTAGCTGACAATGCGAATGTAGAAAAGCAATCAACTCATTTGTAATGAGAAAGGGGACTGATATCGTATGATCCTCATTATACTTCTCGTTACGTAAAAAGATACTCATGATGATTACTAAACGGATTGAGTGGTATTGCCAATATGGCGAGGTAGATGTGAGCTATCACAGTGCCCAGATTAAACCAATGGGATAACGTTATAGCACTATGAGATCACTCTGATTGGTTAATGTACTATCTGGTCGGTTTGGTCGCTCATGGCTCTTGGGCTAAAATAATGCGCATAGTCTTTAGAACCAATAGGACATAATGTGAATAGACTATGGGCAAGGAGGAAGAATTAGGAAGGTGGACTGACGAATGTGACAAAATGAACGGCCGTCAGTTTGTCACATGAGTAGGTCACGTGAGGCTATTACTTTCATTAAAATTGTTTCGATATATTTTGTAAATTTAGTACCCCTCAGATGTTAGTACAATTACCTATTATTCTATATGTACACAACATTGGTTCAGATTTTGAAAGTCATTAACTATTCTCGGTTCTTCTACTCATAAGACATCTGGAAAATATCATACGGCAGTTCGTTGTACTATAACAACATAATCACACAGCGAGCCGAGTATCAAGTGGGCGTTTAGCGTACTTTTCAATCTTTATTGAATAAATGAAAAATTGGACCCAAGAATCAGTGAGTTTTCTACCAGAAAATAACCCATCGTCAATGTATGGGCTATTTTCTTGTAGAAAACTCACTGATTCTAGGGTCCAATTTTTCACTTATTATACATCCAAAATAAATTGTTGAAGAAACACAATGTCAAATAGTTAATCGTTTAACTTGATAGGAAATGATTTGAGTTCGACAACCACAGGAGACGAGTTGAGTGATAAACTCTTCGTGGAGATGAAATTGTTTGAGATTTTTCAATATCGACCGTGTAAACGCCGAGGTGGATTCGGATGTTTTCTACTCGGCATTGAAGCTCCGCCAGGTGGAAGACATTGGAATCAAGAGCTTCAATCTCGTCAGTGAGCTCAGCTGTGTTCTCATTGGCCTGGAGGCCACGGATGATTAGCCTGTGATGGTGCTCGGCCGTCGCTCGATGTGTGAAGAAGGATGTGTCAGGGTCTGAAGATTTTAGGGTACAGAGTTATATAAGAACGGTGGTGTGGCCTTTTATAATGAAGTGAGCCCGGGTGTTTCTGCCTGTTAGCTCTAATTTGCTGAATTTTTAGAAGTTTTGAAAGAGTTCTTTGATAGATGACACATTTTCTATGAATATCTCGCCTCCTTTTCGCCCACCGATTGTGTACGCGAGCAGGAGAGTTGCGAGAGGTGACTGTAGAAGTGGAAGGGGTAGGAACAGACATGGCAGTGATGGGAGGAAGATTCTGCGCGGTGTCTGCTTTCGCCGCGGAGCTGGGGTAAAGGGCCCTGGCAGGGGAAGAGTCTCGTTCACTGATAGGAGTGAAGCGGTTGGCGAGTTGAAGTAGGCATGTTTTAATGGTTGGGTTTGCCGAAAAAATTTCGGCCGGGACGAAATCTACATGCATTTGTGATGTGTCATTAATAGAAAGCAAAGTAGAATGGGGGGTAATCTTGTCAAATGTAGCGCTAGAGGCACCTGCAGGCACTGACTCACCCTGTGTAGAATTAGGTGGACCAACTGATGCATCCTTCGATGTAGTGGTGTCCTGTAGATCCTTGGGAGTATGGTTGAGTGGCCTGCTTCCATGATGCGGGTGGTGCATCGTGGGAGGCGAAACGTTAAATTTCCGGACAGGTCCAAGAAGCTGGGTTGGGGCACTGGAGTGTCACCCATGACTGTCCGGCTGAGCTGGGTGGCAGAGGAACGTACACGCTTGCTTGTGGTTTTGTGCTTCATTAGTTCAAACTTTTAGATGGTGTGAGTTGAGAACCACATTGCTAACGTTGAATGTCCGGTTGTGGTGGGAGATAGAAGTAAATGATTGGCGTGGTTCCTCGGGAAACACCCGGACGAAACCTTTTAGGGTTTCAGCTTTTAAATTGGCTAGTTGTAATGTTTGAAGGTCACTTTGAGAGCATGCGGCACTGATGGATTAAAAGATGCCTTTACGCCTTGTAACGCCATAAAAACCAACCTGCTTATACACATATAACAGATAGCGTAATATCGTGAGAAATTATTCATCAACAACAAGGTGATAAAATTGGGGATGGGGTAGGAGGCTACCACTCAACACTCTCCACGCTGTGGGACCCATTTTACAGTGTAACGAGAAAAGTGTGGTGGAAGAGCATTTTTCATCTGAGGATCATTTACTCGAGCTCAAAGAGCTGGTATTTGCTGACATGATAGTCTATAAAAAGGCTACGAATGGGAGTTGCCAGGTTAAGAGTAAACAGGAAGAAGTAGGGTTTCCCTCACAAACATTCTGCGTGTGAATGTGGAGAAGAGCATAGACTTGCCCAGCTGTGAACAGTGTAAAGCTTGGAGCGTACTGACGATGGCTTTGAACTTCCTGCCCCACAGTTGGGTGATCTGTAAAGCATAGTTTCTTATGAAATGCGGCAAATTCAGTTTTACCTGGGTATTGTACCTTGGCCTGGCTGTGAAGGTTTTGGGCGTGACTTGCCAGAACGAAGTCCCTGGCAAACAGACCCTTCCCAAAGGCACTAGGTGCGGTCCAAATTTTGAGGTCGTTAGAACCTACTTTCTTTATTTGATAGAAAAAACTACTCTATTTTTGAATAGAGGAATTTTATAAGTCCAAGTAAAATATAAAGAAAAATGTTACCGAACAAACGTGATTACATTGAAAAATCAAGTACGTAGTTAACCATAAAAAATGTTGTGATTCATAATCCATCACTTCATTAAACAAACTACTCTAAGGGATTTCCAACGTGGGACGGGTTGAATGGGCATTAAAATGAAAATAACTTGGGAACCATGTACATGGCTTGCTACGGACGAGATAGGAGCAGACACTGCTTCGAAAAATGAATGTGCGGCGAACCTAGAACCTAGTTCCCATGGCCTAGAGTGCGGCACACCCTTTCATCTGACGTCGAGCATCTGTCCATACTAGGTCCGGCGGAACAAAAGACTTGTTACCGTCCGGGATGGTGTACCCTTCCCCTTGACTTACAGGTAAAAACTCAGTCCATAAATATTTGTGGATCGACTGCGAGTGGTGAACGCCTGTGCGAGTGTTCCAACTGCCTGTTGCAGATTTTGTAAATGTTGTGCGATTACGTCATAAAGTTCATAAAGAGTAGAGCAATGAAGTGATAATGGAATTCTACGATCTGCACGACGCAGAAACTTTATTCAATCTGTTAATCAACGAAATGAACACAAGATAAGAACCCGGTTCATAATTATTGGAAAAATACTATCATAAGTATTAATCCGTTGTTTTAATGAAATTTGTTCAAATGATCTAATGTAAATTTTATATTTAGTTTAAAAGTGTAATTACCTCTTCCTGCTTTCATTAAGTGATGACATCCACCTACGCCTCTTACATTGACCTTTTTTCATCTTCAAAACATCATCACTTAGTATATGTTCGTCGCTGCAGCACAAGCTATTCCTCACCCCTGACAATTTTGTGAACTTCGTTCATTTTTATAAAGTTTAAAAACTAAAAATTTAATAACGAAACAAAAATGAACCTGTGGAAACGGCGCTCGCGAGGCTACCCGATGGTTACCAGTAAAGTATGTGGTTACCAGAAAACTCGCCGTCGAAACGGTTCCGCACGACAGGTCGAGCCCCTTGGTCGGGTCACAGACTTCATCCGTAGATTATCTATGTGACTAAGACTAAAGCCGAAACTGTTTCCTCAAATATGTGTTTCTTTTACGTGTTTTATTTTCTATTCTTTCTTTAACATTGAACCTTTACATTAGGAGTCGAATAATTAGATATTCAAAAGTACAAAGCCCCACGTTGCGGTGCCATTTATAATAAAAAATGGAGGGTTGCCAAGCTCCACGTTGCGGCGACTAGTGCAATAAGAAAATAGGATCTATGAATAAGAGGCCATTAATTAATAACTACACTTACCTAGCCTACTCGGCAAGCGTTCTCAGGATTACAAGATGTCCTCCTATTACAGAGATATAAAATCGGGATCGGGGTTCGACCCATTATCTACGTGGAAGATGCATTAATCTTTCGTAAAAGAAACACAGCTTTTATAAACATTGGTTTACTCATTTCCTTTCCATACTAATATAACACTGAAGAATTTTCCCACATTCAGTCTCCCCTCCCAAAACAAATACATACACTAACTACTACAACACATTTTACAATTACAATACAATAATCACTTTGTAAGGACAGAGTCTGATTGAAAATTACTCAGATTTTTTAATCTTTTTACCAAAGTTCATTGTACTGATGAAATCACTGTTCATAATTAACTTTTCTTCAATTATAATTCTACCACAAAAAATGACACTATCTGCCACAAGAGTATTTGGTCCTGAATCAATTAACTTGAGGAGATTTCGCTTGCACATGAGGAAGCGTGTAAGATATCGTAATTGGTCCTTCAGAAAATTACCTTTGAAGTTGACGGCTACATACAGCATCAAAACGTCGTGGGATGTCGTTGTTCTTCTCGGAAGGCGTAGACGCCACGACCTCGTCTTGTCGCATCAGTTCCAACGTTTGCCCAAATTAGCTGCGGTTCCTATCAACTCGATCCCTCTATCGTATGGTAGATGTCGATCAGAACCATACCAAAGCACAGCTTGATGATGAAGTAGCTACATCACCGGCTCTTATAAATTTTCTATTTGGCCGCTCACCATAAGATCAGAGGGTTTGTTCGTCACTAGTTCACTGAATGTCTTGTTTGTAGAATATTTCAAATTACAATATTCTCGAAATAGTATTAATAATGCTCTTAATGAACAAATGAACTATAGTGATAACAATTTCAGAATAAACTTGAAACTCAACCGAACGATCTCGAAAATAGAGATGGTAAAAATCATCTCAGACTGATAATCAGAAAAATGCTAGTAATGAACAACTCGAAGTGATCTCGTAATAATGCTCCATGTAGTGATGATGATTTTGGAGCGTCTCCGCTCCAACTTAAATAATGATATCTCTTCTCCTCTGTCAAAATTAAACAAACTAACTCCGCCCAGTTGTGACGTCGTTCATCCTCTCTAGCCAGTTCCTATTAATTTTTCGGTCACATGGCTTTTCTACAATTGGTTCAACATTGGTGACATGATTTATCTTCCGACAAGCAACATAGCTTGTTTTCACTACCACTATTCCTTCATGTGAGTCAGTACTTTTCCTAAAGTGTCCTCCAGCTGACAATCAACAGATATACGATGCACAATCCTCATAATGAACTATTCATTATCGAAAAGGAAAAATCCACTCTCCTGTTCTCTGAAAAACACCACTTAAGTTTGACGTGTCTGCTAAACGTCATTTCACTCATATTTTATTGTATGTACACGTGTTACCCTGCACATGGGCCATCCTTCGTTCTCCTCCGTCCCTTTTCTTAAGTTTCCAAAAATTTAGACCCACGTCGTTCAACAGCTTACTAATTGGAATCTTCTGCTGGCGAAGGGTTCTCCGAACAGACCTTCTTTCATTTCATTTACAAAACTCAGCTTACTCGTACTTTCCTGGGATTTGTCATCACCTCACAATTACTTATTTGTCCTCCCCATCCACAACGTCTGGGCGCATATTTCTAACGACGACTGTGTGTTTTCTTTCATCATATTATATTCAAACTATCCAGATCATTTTTCAGAATTGCTAAAACTTATCAGAGAAAAGCTGCCTGCCATAAATTTCGGGCCATGCCCCGAGGCTGGCTTGAGCGAGGGTCGTCCCCCCTCCCAAGGCTATTGTTCAACCNTGTGTGTGTGTGTTACGGTCCCAGTAATCACATAATGATACTTTATTCATTTATTTCACATAATAAAATATGGGTGGTCAGGCTTATTTCCCTGAGGCCTGCACGTGTGCACGACCCAAAACCCTTAGGTGGCAGAAAGGCAACTCGCCGCTTCCGCTGGCCGTCCCCGCCCCTCGAAGAGTTTATTCGAGGCGTGGGATTCGGGTTGTCAGCATCACGCCCTAGTGACGTGAGCTTTGATCAACCAATAAAGGACCGTAAAAGTGTCGTCATCCCCATGACATCATAAAATAAATGTAATTGGCCCTGCCCCCTCCAAGACGTCCCTCCTTCCAGGTGGCCACTAGGCGAAGGGCTCAGCAGATGGAGGTAAGCTGCCTCTCCGAGCGCATGTGAGGCATGCGCTCGTAAAACTCTTATTTTTGGGTCATTATTTTGGTATCTTTTGGATACCACTGAATGATTGTACTTTTAATTTCATTATAATTGGGAATTGTGTACAGCTGTACCAATATAATCAATAGTGTTTAGTTTGATAATAAATAGTGTTTCACTAGAATTATGATCCTGGTTCAGTGTCACATTCCTACCGATTCCCCCTTCCCGCAATTGTGGAATGATACGCCACTAAGCAAGCGAGTAGCCCCAGAGAGTTGGTTATGAAAATAGAAACTAGAACCCCGAAGAAGGGGAAATGTGTGTATATATATAAAGGAGCGCGACTTGCCTAGATCCGAGAGGTGAAGTCAACGATGCGCGCGATGACGAAATATACATATTTGAATCTCCAAACGAACTGGATAAGATGCGCTGCAGGCAACCAAAGCGTGAAATAGGTGGAGAGTATTATTGGATCTTGAAAGTACTGTGAGTGAGGTAGGAAAAATGGAGGAGGGGAAATGGAGTTCCTGGGAGGTATCAAGAAAAGAGGCTCTCTCGATAGGTTTTTAACGACTAGAATAGAAGTAACGGCGAGGAAGGAAGTCTCACTCGATAAAAGCTTGAGGACAGGGAAGGTTTTCTCTTGGTCAGTTGGTAGTGACGAGATACTTAATTGTAAAACATCTATTGCACGTAATCGCGTATGACGAACATTCATTTGTTATCGGAAAGTTTCAAGTCACAAATTGCAATCGTGGAGACATTTTATACGAAGGTGGTTGAAAAAGACGAAACAAATGTGCGTTGAAAAGGTAATTTGTTCACGCGGAGAACAATCGTAAGGCGCAAGAGAGTCGAAATACGCAGCAGAGACACGAGTAGCCGACTTTCGACCAAAACGATTCCCAGAACGAGTGCGGGGACAAATGCATCCGCGGTAATGAAGGCAGTCCACGCGGAGAAACGTTTGGAGGCCAATGTTTGGAGAAATTCTGTGATGTGTTTGTGATTATGTATTCCATGAACTACTCCGAAAAGGATGTATTCTATGAACTAGTAAATTCTAAACGTCTTTGTAATTAGTCGCTGGTTGAAGAATTAGTTAATAGTCTGGCACCGACAAATTGCTTTTTGATAATATTCATGTAATGAATGAAAATGAAAAGAGAGAGTTAAATTAATGTCTTATGAAATAATTAATGTTTAACGAAAGGATGAACATTTCAGTGGTAATTCTCACATCTGGAAATAAGCGATCAAACTTCATGTAAATTTTGTTCCGTCCAGCTTATGAATGAGGCGTGAATTTAAGTGGTGAAAGGAAAAACAAAATGAACATTCATAAATGTGAATATCATATAACTCTATAATCATAATAGTAGTGTAAATTAATCATTTTTGTTGTTATTTTTGTTTTAATGCTGAGATTTTGTATGAGTCCCATTCGGCGTCCCATTATCTATTCAACTCTCTGCGAGCTCCTTCTTTCGCATGATGTCCCCATATTGGTGATCCATAGAGTAACACGGAATGTACCACGCTCATCAGCAGTAATCTTCTTTCCGGATCTTCCGCCGATGTTTGGCATTAGTTATTGTAGGGCTGTGCCAATACCACTTGCATTGGTAGGCTCGTTCTTGATATGTTCCCGGAAACTCCATTTCCTGTCTATCCACATACTCAAATAACGAAGGTTATCCTAGAAGTTGATGGCTTGTCTCTCAATTTTCTCGCAATGTCTCTTTGTGATTAATACCGCTTCCGTTTTGTGATGTGCGAGTTTGAGACCTTTACTCACACGGCAACTGTTTCCATGACTTTGTTACATTTCCAATCCAATTCTTCCGTGGAATTTGCAACTGCTATCATGGCTGCATCATCGGCGTAACCCACCATCTTTATCCCTTCTGGAAGATGTAAAAGAAGGTCATCGTACTGACTATTCCACAACGTGCATCCTTGGACTGACTTTTTCCCGATTCCAGATGATAGCTGTTCCATTGTCTGTTTGTACCAGCAGGCATCTTTCCTCCAAGTAACTACTTTCAACCCGCAGTATATACCACGGAATATGTCCTTCAAGCGAGCGATAGATGTCTTCCCAATCAGCTGAATTAAACGCGTTTCTTACATCTAGGGTAACCACTACGCAAAAACCGCCAGGGCTAGGTGGCAAACTAGATACCCTAGTCACTTCCAATTGAACCTCGTGGACTGCATTCATAGTTGTCTTTCCTTTCCTGAAGCGAAACTGCTTGTCCGAAAACGTCTATTTTCATCAAAGAATGCTTCTATTCTGTTCAGGATCATTCGCTCATACAACTTTCCCGTGCTACCAAGCATTCCCAGAGGTCTGTAAGCAGATGGGTCATTTGGATCGTTCCCTTTCCCTTTTGGTATGAGCACTAACTTTTGTCTTTTCCGTGGATCTGTAGAATATCCCCTTCTTGTAAACAAGTGTTAAAGAGATCAAGCAGATCACGTCTACGCAACGCAGTAATCTTCATTACCTCATTCGGTATGCCGTCAGGTCCAGGCGTTTTGCCACTTCTCTGTCTGTCTGTCTATCTATCCCAAGTCTATAGATCCTGAGTCTGAGCTTCGTCGGAGGCGGTCACGTTTTAATGCGCTCCGCTGTTTGTCGATGTTTTAGTCGGTAAATTTTGTAGTGTTGGTGTAGTTTTGGTTCTATATGTAGAGTGATGTAATTGTGACGATATGAGCGATTGATTTTGTTTTTTACGTGTTTATGTGGAAGAAAATTTAAACTTTATTAATTTCATTTATATACTATTGTAACATTGTGATATCTTCTCCTGTGGACTCAGCCACACGGCGTGCGTGCTGCGCGGACGCTGAGTAAGGTACTGACTGGCGGAAGCAATGGCCTCGAAGGTCGATGTTGTGATCAACATGTTGCGGCTCAAGATAACAATAAGGAAGAAGAAAATTATTAACCATCCGGTGAAATTGTACGAGCTGCACGGGATGCTGCGTATGACATCCATCATATCGTTAAACACGTAGTCATCGCAAAGAAGAGTTAAGGAAGAAAATATAGCAGATATTGATCTCTTATTAAACAAAATCAGAGACGCCTTTGGTACTTTACAAGTTAGGGAGGAGTCTGTGAACAATCCCGAAGAAGCCATTTATCAGGTGGTGGGGAAGGTTACACCCGTAATTATGGAAACGAAGAAATGTCGAATACCCTTTTCGTATGCTAGTGCAGTTAATTATACATGTTGTAGTGAAACCTTGCGGAAAGGTCCAGAATCAAGGAATGGAAATTATCAAGAAAGCAATTACAGAATAGATTCCAGCACAGAAGTCTATCCAAGTTCATTGGTGTAAGGAAACATCGAACATAAATTCTATTTTCAATGAGGATAGACAAATTTTGGAAAATACAATTAAGCAAATATCAGACTTGCGAATCTTTGAGAATAAGAAAAAATGCCTAAGACAATGCAAAACCAATTTCAAGGAACTGTTCATGGGCCATAAAACTGTCGCCGTCATGCGGGCGGGTCACAGTGAACATGGGACGGATTTATATAGGGTGGCAATCTTTTAAGATTGAAACCTACATAAATGTCTCCCGGTGTTCTTGTGCCAAAAATTCGGCCTAACAATTGCGCACTGTCGCCAACAAACGGGTACATGTTAAAAATGTCATGACCAACACAACTCTTGGGAAAGAAGAGAAAACAAACCATTGCATCAGGAAGGGGTGAAAAGTCATGATCACAACGTATATGACAAGAAATATCCCGTATATTTAAAGTCACTAGAGATCGAAAAAAGAAAGAACTGACTATGAAAATTAACATATTTTAACATAACTGCAATAAATCTAAAGCAGTTATGTATCAGTTAGAAAAAGAACTCCATAAAAAGGGATATAATATAGACCTGGCACGTATCCAGGAGCCATATACCTGCAATGGCAAAGTCGCTGGCCTAAATAATACTTTTAGTATTGCTGAAAATACATCAAGTATACTCACATCTATCGCAGCTATTGTAATATCTTCTAAAAAACTTCTTGTAACTCTACTAATACAATTTACTAACCAATATCAAGTTGTATGTGAGGTAAAAGGGCAAGGTTTTAGTCCTTGCTACGCCATCCTGGCCTATTTTCCACCAGTCGAAACATTTCCTTTCGAGGAATATCTACATACAATGGAAAATACTATTAACCCGCTGAAAGACAAGCCAATAATAATAGGTATGGATGTAAACGCAAAGTCAGATATGTGGTTCAGCAGCAGAATGGATGGTAGAGGTCAGCTTTTCGAAGAATTAATAGAAAGGAATAATCTTTATGTCGTCAATTCAAAAAGTAAATATGAAACATTTTGGACAAATAAGAAAGAGGTATGTCAAATATTGACATTACCTTAACTAATATGAAAGGCTCTAATAATATTGACTCTTGGAAAATTATTCCTGATTTAACGAGTGACCACCGGATAATAAATTTCACATGGAAAGAAAACTTGCCACATATGGAACTAAAAAGCAAATAAGAAACATTTCAACTTCATTCTGAAACGAAATATAACTGTCTTCAAAGCTTCCTGGTCACGTTTCTCATGCGAGGAGAAAGCAGAAAAGCTGACAAGCATTATTCAAGAAGCTGCTATAGAAAGCATCCCTAGGACAAACAGATCTATAGAAAACAACTGAGATGGTGGACCCCCACTTTAACTTGTTTACAAAAAAATGACATTTCGGAAGATTTACCAGAAAACCAAAAAATGTTTTGGTTGATCCGGAAGGTATAGAATTATCCAATTTCAAAGAATCGAGAAAATAATTCAAAAGTGAAGTATATAAAGCAAAAAACGAATTCTTAGGAACAATATGTTAAGGAATCATCCTCAACCGTACAAAATTGAAACCGACAAAATGAAAATAAATACTGTGATTTCTTCGATACGGCTTGATAATGGGTACTCCACTAATACATGGGAAGAAACTGTTAAAGAATTATTGAACAAACTACTACCGGATGACTCAAATCAGAATGAAGATTTACATACCAACCTTCGAAGTAAAACCAGCGAAATTTATGATACGACTTTAGATGACGTAAAAATAACGCATCAAGAAATAACAGAAATTGTAAATAGCTTAAAAAACGGAAAGCGCCTGGTCACGACATGATCCCATCTGAATGTATTTAAAAAGAACTGAATAATATTATTATACCTTTGACCGACACTTACAACCAGTGCCTGAGCGAGGGAAAATTTCCAAGTATATGGAAGAAAGTCATTGTATATGTTATACCAAAAAGATAAGGAATCACAGAAGAAATAGTCATTTACGCCAAGCTGTTTATTACCAATGTTAGGGAAAATCCTGGACAAGATCGCAACCAACCGTATTTGGAAAGTTATAGAAGACAACGGAGGATTCTCGAACTGTCAATTCGGCTTCCGAAAAAACTGTTCAACAGAAGATTTCGTAAACAAATTAGTCACCGGAATCATTGCGTGGGACTTATCTTTGACATCAAAGGCGCCTTCGATAATGCATGGTGACCATATATTTTACATCGCCTAAGAGAGAATAAATGTCCAAGAAATCTGTATAACATGTACAACGACTATTTTCAAAATCGCATCGACCATTAAATCAGGAATATATGAGAAAACTAAAATTACGAACAAAGGATGTTCGCAGGGATCAAATTCTGGACCAATTCTACGGAACTTGATCATAGATCTCCTTCTTTGTGACTTAGATGAGGACAATTATACCGTCATTACGTATGCTGACGATATGACTGTTCTCATAGATGCTGATACAAGAGCCACATTAGAGGCGAAGATCAAGAGGCTATTAGGAAAATTATGAAATGGTGTGGGAAGATAAAACTGGAGTTGTCACCAGCTAAAACATCTTTGATGGTTTTCAAAGATGGGAACACTGGAACCGCGCCGCAATTATACATTAACTACAGAATAAAATTCGTGAAAATACAGAAATTGCTTGAAGTGTAGATAGACCCTAAATTCAACTTCAAAGAACATTTAGAAATAGTATGTTCTAAAGGAAAAGCATTCTTTTCGAAATTAAGAATAATAGCTGGCGAGCAAAAACTTATCTCACCTCGCACTCTCAAGGTAATTTACCAAGGAGCCTTCATGCCGATTCTTATGTACAACTGTTCCGTGTGGGCACCAATGGCACAACTCTCAAGATCAAGAGCAATACTTGATAAAGCTCAAAGAGTGCCTCTATTAGCCATCACGAGAGCATCAGCATCTCGTGATCATCAGCAACCGAAGGGCTTCAAGTGCTAACAGGACTTTTACCTCTTTACCTCATGGCACAGAAATTAGCAGCCAGATACGAAGTGAGAAGATCCAAGGATTTTTTCATTGGTACGGAATATTACTCTGCGGAAACCATCACAACAGGTCAGGTAATCCTGAAGACACTTCAGAAATTCAGATCAATACAAGAAACACTATCAACTACCTGATTCTGAAACCATGGCGAGAAAGATGGAGTGAGTCATCCAAAGTACGTTCTGTCTTTACTTATCTACCATACGTCTCTGCTATTGGGCGACGTGGAGCTGATCATCTTCCCAGAAAAGAATCAGTATGGATCAGAAAAGAGTCAGTATCGACCCGAATATTCGCCTATTGGCGAGCGCACTGATCCAGACATAAGCAATATGCCGAGCACGTGTTCGCTCTGGGAACGACGTATATTCGTGTTCATGATTAGAGGTTATGGAGAGTGAATTTGAAGTAATCACACATTCTATTGCGTATGTAGTTGTGTCTTGTGAAATGTTGTTATGTAAATGGGTCTTAATTAAATCAGTGAAATTAAATAACTGATAAGTTAGGTTTTATTCCATATGGATATGGCTATAGTAATTGGTTTTCTGGAATTTTATGACTCTTACAATCATTATAGTTTTTATCCACTCTAAAAGAATTAATATTATATAAATATCTTAATTTGTGTCTCCACAATAGTCCTCTCTATTTATTTATTTATTGAAATATCATTCATTACATTTAAATGTTATATTTTTATTTATAATAAATCTTAATAAAAACAATGTAAAGACGCTTAATAAAAAAGTGAAACAAAGTTAATAAAAATATTTTTGGTTTAAATCGCTCAAAAAATAAACTTTATTGCCAAAAAGCAGTTGCAAACTGCGTATGACCACTTCGGGCATAATAAATAAGGTTACTTTATCACTTCCAATTTCACTATTTTATCACTACTTAAAAACACTTATAAATTACTTTCTACGTTAAGGAGAAAAATTACAAATAATTAATTTTTTCAGCGATTACTTACTCGAAATAACTTGAAATCGTAATACTCGTATACTTGCTATCCTTGGTGTTCCTAAAAGCATTAATGTTTTTTTTTTTCATTTTAATTGATGTATACAACCCGGTTTATCGACCTTTTGGCCATTACCTAGGATTTATGTATCTCTTGTTGCATCTAGACGTTATATCTGTGTTCATTTTCTTCCTATATCTCTCTTCAGTTCCACCGCGAGGAAGTGAGGAACCCCTTACTATCTAGCTGTATAATTTCTTCAGATCCATTGCATTGACATATTCTGCAAATGTCCTATATATTTCCTCCTGTGCAATATATTGTGCCCAATTCTTATCACTATATATACCAAGTTTCTTTAGCTCTTTCATCCATTGTGCTTTCTTCCTCCACGATCTTACAATTATGTAGTACATGATTTACTGTATCTTCTTCTTCACAACATATACACCATTTGCTTGTTGTTAGATCTTTTATACAAGTAGTCCTGGAAATTGCCATGTCCTGTTAAAATCTCATATATCGATGGTGTTGGAAGAAACCACCTATTTGCATGGCTAAACTTCACATGTTATGAATCTACATGTTATTCTTCCTTCTGCGGCCTTTTACAATCTTATATTCCAACAACCTATTAATTCTGTACACATTATTCTCTTCCATTCTGTGTTCTCATCAAGTTGTACTGTTCCCAATTGCACTATTACTCCTCTCCGTATCATCCCTCTTAAGTAATATTTGTCAATTTCTAAATCTATTGGCATTACTTCCAATAACACTTGCAATGCTTTGGTTGATGTATTCTTGTACATACCACTCAGGGCAGAAGACATCTTCTTTGTAAACTACTCAATTTTCTTTCAATGTGCGTATGTTTGCTTTTCTCATACCATGCTTGGATTCCGTATACTATATATGATCTTAGTGCTCCTTGATATAATCCCACCAATTGCCTTGGTCCTATTGTAGTTTTCTTAATGCCAACTCTTTGTAAACCATACATGATTTTCTTTCCTTTGACTTATGTGTTCTATGTGACTTGTAAATGTTAACTTATTATCAATCATTATGCATACTTTATTTCCTGCCTTAATTGTAATTGGAAATTTAATAATTGGATCTCTTCTGCTTCTCCCTCGCTGCTTTAACCCGAAACCCGATCTCTTCTGCTTCCCTCTGATTTTGTTTTCGAAATTGTTAATTTAATTTCTGCACATTTTTCTAATATTATTGTACTTTTTATCTCCAAATTCTTCCGGCTATTTGCATCTACTAATATGGCTATGTCGTCTGCATAAGCAATTATTTCAATATTCTCTTGGTCCATCGCTTCTAGTATAACATTAATAACCACTTTCCAAAAAATTGGGCCGGTATGGCTGCCCTGTGGACAGCCTTGCCTCTAATGAATATGTGGACAGAACAGGTCTCTCGCGAATATTCGCCTTAAAGGCGGCTCCACACATTCGCTATTCGGCGAACTCCGAGCAACTGCTCGCCGAATAGCGACTAGAGTGGTTGGGTTGCTCGCTATTCGTTGCATCACGAACACCGGTGCTCGCCTTTTCCCGCAGCGTGACGCATCAAAGAAAGCCGAGAATATTCACGAATGACCTGTTCGTGGTACTGTCCACAAATTCGTGCTTTTACGAATAACAAGGATCGCGAGTATACGAGTAATAAGCTTTCAAGTTATTTCGAGTAAGTAATCGCTGAAAAAACTAATTATTCGTAATTTTTCTCTTTATTGTACAAAGTAATGTGTTTTTAGAAATTATAAAATAGAGAAATTTGAAATAATAAAGTAGTGGAGAAGTTTCATGTATTATCTCCAACGTGTTCATAGGCAGTTTGCAATTGTTTTTTGACTATAAAGTTTACGTGGTGAGAGATTTAAACCGCAAACATTTTTATTCACTTTATTTTACTTTTATTAAGCGTCCTAAAGTTTCACAGTATTGAACGTGTATAGACGTTATTAGCATTACCAATTTTTGTATTAGTATTAACATATATTTCATGTACAAGAAATGTTCAGGAAATAAAAAATGTGAAAATAAAAATTACTGTGATAATAAATAATAAAACACTTAAATGTAATGAAAGATATTTGAATAAATAAATAGAGTGGGATGTTGTGGAGACACAAATTAAGATAGGTATATAATATTGATTCTTTTTGAGCGGATAAAAACTATAATGATCTTAAATTTGAGATTATCGATTACCATAACTAAATCCATATGGAATAAAAATTAATTTCATTGATTGGATTAAGACTAGATAAGACCCAATTATTTAACGTTTCACAAGACACAACTACATACGCAACAGTATGTGTGATTACTTCAGGTTCATTCTCCATAACCTCTAATCATTAAGCCGGGCGGCGCAAGCCCTCACCACCCTCACGAACAGTGCTACGACAAGGTGGTGTCCCAGGGGACGGATCTGTTCTCTCTCCACAAACACGTGTCTGAATTCGGGGTAAAGTTCTTTAAACCCCTGAGTGGCCTCTCAGAGGACCATTGTGATAAGTCAATATCTGTTTTTGCATGCTTTTTGGTGCCAACAAATCTAAGCTGGCCCATACAAAGGGTCACCTAGCGTGAAGGGGAGGCACTGAAACCTTTTGTTTGGGGAGTTTCTAGTAAAGATATGGAGGTATCTTGATACCGAATTTTTCACCGATAAATCTCTATAACATAAAAATTATGACGAGTTGAAGCGCGCCGCTTTTACCTGGCAACTAAAAGTGGTGGTTCATATATAAAGTGGTCATAGCACTGACTGACTGTAAACATAAATTTATAAGATAAGTCATTAAGTCGCAAAAAGTCATTAAGTTAACAAAATGTTGGCCAAATATAAGAATATGGTCCTATTAGGGTTCGAAAAAATCATAGATGCCACATTACTACAAATATTGCGGTTCCAAAAATAAAAAGTCGTAGTCTTCGCTCTTCATATTTACGGTAGTTATAAAGAAATATTGTTCCGCAGTATTTTCTTCTCTCCGCCACAGTCTATATTAGTATGTTAGGGTATGATAATTATAATATGGCTCGCGACAGCAAGCCATGAACAATTATAAACAATTGTTCGGTCAGTCGGCGATGTTAGGTTTGTTAGTTCCGGCGATTCCGTTTTAAGAAAATCTGTTTAAGTGTGAAGACGGAAGCGATGGTGGAGGTAACAGCACTTGCGGAAGGATATACGAACAAAAAGGTTAGGATAGGACCATAATATTAAATTGGTCCAAAATGTTTCCTTCATTAGGATTTATCTTATTTAACTTTGTTTCTCACAATAGGGCATTCTCCATGAATCGCTGCCTTCTGTATGTGGCTGAGGAACTAAACAATGTGAGGGGAAATTGAGCAAGAACTGATTAGATAAGTCATTATGACTGGACGGACCAATTTCGCCTCACGGTCCAACGCCGTAGAAAAATAACCTTATTCTTCGTATATCCTTCCGCGAGTGCTGCTACCTCCATCTTCACACGTACAACATATTTTCTTAAAACTAATTCGCCGGGTCTAACAAACCTAACATCATTGTTCATTATAATTGTTCATGGCTCGCTGTCGCGAGCCATATTATAACTAACCTACCCCTAACATACTAACATAAACGGTGGCGGAGAGAAGAAAATAGTGCGGAACATTATTTATTTATAACTACCGTAAATATGAAGAGCGAGGAATACGACTTATATTTTCGGAACCGTAATAATATTTGTAGTATTATGACATTAATCATTTTTTCGAACCCTCTTTGGACCGTGAGGCGAAATTTGGCCTGACTGGACATTAAGTCTTGGATTCAAGTCGAGCGCTCAATTTTCCTTGAAGTTTGTATTGAAGTGGTGGGCAGATGACGTCATTGATAGTGCTCTATAGGGAGTGTTTAAAACTTAAAAAAATACAATAATGGAAACAAATTGAAAAAACTAGAACGTCAAAAATTTGTTCGAAATCCACATATTATATCAACATAGCATTCTCACCAGGAAGACAGCATAGTCAGTTCTATCTCATTGTTAAATTTTGGTTTGCAACTTCTTTTTCTTTCATTTTTGGAATATAATGAAACACTAATTCCAGCCTTCTCTTTTCTTTATTTTATATCTCCAGAAATTATGGAATTATCACCACTCAATAAATGACAAGACATTAAACAAGGCATTAATTCCACTTTCAAAACTTTTTGTCAGATACCAAAAAGTTTACTTTGATGCAAAACAAGTCACATATTGTTGTGGAAAATATTTTCAGTATAAAATTATAATAAAATGTACTTATTAATACTAATAAAACAGTGATAAATTTGAAAATTATATTTAAGATTCCATAATTTGTTGTAAATTGACGTAGAAAAAAATAAAATCTTGCAATTGAGCTGAAAAGCAGCTCAGGAAAAGGTCAATATATAATATAATTGTATTAACAATGTAATTTGCTACATATTTTGTTTATAGTAAATACGAAATTATTCAATGAAATATTTTTTATTGAACCTTTTGAAAAGAAGTTTTCTTTTCAATTTTTCACTTGCCCCGCACAATATAAACAAAGAATAAGAAAGAAAATTATTCCCAAAGGCAGAGAGGTGCAAGCAAAAGTCACTTCTACCTAACTCCCTGCACTCATGTTCCTTTTTATAAATTAACATTCCAGATAAAAAACCGAATGTAAACTGGAAGACAAATGGTGAATTCAAGACAACTCGGAGAGGTTTATCATTCACAGACCATGAACAGATGGGACAAAATGAAGAACAAGTATGAGAGTACACACAAAAAAAAGTTTCCTTCACGTTTTAATTGGTAGTATAGTTAACAATTCAATTGGGGATAAGTGGAAATCCCAGCAAAGGGTATATAAATGTCTCAAAATTGAAGTGTTAAACTACAATGTCACATATGATCTCATTGATGTCACAAATTATACTTTTTTATTCCTAAAGTAACAGATAAAAAATGATCAATATAATTATTTTTAACATTTATTTTTTATGTTTGAATTTTTGAAGCCCATATGCGAGACAGGTGGAACAGAACGATTTGGTACAATATTTTAAAATTGAATTTCTTTATTTTTTGTATGTACACAGCTGTTACACAAATTTTAAAAGCACTAAGACTTGAAAATATAGAACAAGAAAAATATTTTTCTCTATGTTTTATAAACAATTTCTGATGTACAAAAATGTAAGATATTCAGTCAAATGCTGAAAATCAAACACACATTGGAATGTCTCCATACAATTCATTTTTTTCTTAATGAACACATCATACATTTGATCACAGTAGAAAATAACCTAATTCTAAACTATAACTGGTCCAGTGTTCCTAATATTACTCAATTGCAAACCATCACTCTTACAAATAAAAAGTGTCTATCACTGTCCTTGCACTCTCAGCTTAAGTCATGCAGGTTGACAACATTTTAGATCATTTTGGCTTGTGAGAAAAAAATTATAATTAAAAGGTTTTCAAAATTGCAGTATATTTTGAATATAATTGAACATGTGCTTCAGATTGAAGGTATTGCTACTTATAATAGTGAATATCATAATATAGTTCTCTCCCCTCACCAATATTTAAGTCACACTATTTTAAACTATGTAAAAAAAAAAGAGAGAGAGGTTTATAAAACTAATACGCTAATAATGTGAACAAACAGAAATAAAAATATCAGAACATTAGAACAAATGGGACAAAGTCCCAGAAAACTTCAGATCTCATAATTCAACCTTGAAAAAATTGATATTTCTGTTTCCAATAAAAGATGGTTTATATTAAGATCATGAAAATTATTTAAATGAAGTATTATTAATTATTTTTGTTTTTGAAGTGTGCAAACAGAGTAAATAAAAAATTGATATCCTATGAGTATGTTACCAAAAACAACAGTTTTATTAACATAGCAATGCCCATAGTTTTAGCCAAATAATATAAAATATCAATTTCTTGTTTCTTTAATACAAAGGTCTTGAATATTTGAAACACAAATAACAAAATGAAGAGAAGGGTACAAAGATTTATCTTAAAATGTTATATGTTAACTTGTCAGAAATTTTTATCTGTGTACATGAAAATGTAATTCAGACACATTTAATAAAGACATTAAAATTTCATACTTCTCTTATAAAAAAATTATAATACACTATATATCTAAATATAGTAAACAAAGAATACATAAAATACAAAATATTTTGAAAAAATCAAAATGCATTTTGAAGAGGCAAAGAAAGTAGTGTGCTGTCTTTACAATTCTCAAGTCTTTGGATCATTTCCTCAACACAATTCTAGCAACAATTCAGATTCAGATCTTATAAAAAAAATTGTCCAGTAACATTCCAAAGTGATGCGAGAACGTGGAGAGAAAGGAAACTTAATCAAGACCCCTCATACACATCAAGAGCATGAAGGCTTTTCAAAATTGGAATGATTGAAGATAACTAGTATGAGCTCTATTGTACATAAATAGAAGCTGATCGTACCTAAGCATTTACTTGCTTCTTGTTCCTTTGCAAGTGTTTTGGGATACAAGGATTTAATACCCAGAGCACTTACATGACAATTCATATTACTAATAATTTATACCTTTTTGTTTCATTGTTGTTTAGCTAGGATGAAAGTCCTACTATGCGCATCCAACAGCTAAATGACCTTACATAACATCAGTTATAACATATACTCTATCATAGAATGAAGTATCAAAACAAAATTTATACTTAATGGAAAATTGATCATTATATCACATTTGCAACATTCTGCTTCAATCTAAAAAGATGTTTTTATTACAACCTTCAGCCAAATGTATTCAAATTACACAGTTTATTATCTCTTCTTTTCTTCTGGACATCTTCAATTTTACCTAGGTTAAACAGAGCTGGCATGGGAATCTTTAATCACAACCAAGCACGCACAAGCTCGGCCTATACTCAAGGGTGCCATCTACAAAGAAAAAAACAAAAAATTCTCTTGTTCTTGAGGAGCTATTCCCAATGAATTTGTTATAATAGAAAAGGAAAAACTATTTGAAATCAAAAACTTTTAACTACTAACCTGTTGCCATTCATTTATTTGTGGATCATAAGCTTCCACTAATTTCAGACATTGTTGGCCATCAAATCCTCCAACAGCAAACAGAAGATCACCCAGCAAACATACACCTATAGCATCTCTACCTACACTCATTGAAGCAATAAGAGTCCAGGTATCTGTTTTAGGATCATACCTTAGTAAAAGAAAAATGTATTTATTTTAAAAAATTGCAAAATATTGGTTTAACATAGTTCATAGAGAAATGAATATTTAAAGGAGAGAATGAACTTTTATTAGGAACACCAAAAGAATGATAAAAAAGATTAATAAATCAGACAAGGATGAAAAGTACTTTTGTCACAAAAAGAGAAACCGATAAGTTTAATATGAACCATCTCAAATGGGACAAATTGTCCCTGTAACATGTCGAATCTAATTAATCAGGGTGTCCATTTGGTTAAGTTCTGTGATATTTTGGATAGAATGATGAGATATGAGGTCAACATCATGCTGCAGTCAATTTGACCCTGGAATAGGTTTGGAACTTATTTTACAGCAGGATACAATGATTGCTCATGATAAATGTTCTCTGGATCAGTCAATCCCCAAACTACTTGCTCACAGAACATTATAGTTTAACTATGATTAATGTTTGGTAATTCGATTTAATCATATGAATATATAAAAGATTTTTTTATATTTTTTAATGTAAATTTTTAGCAGCCGTTAACAAACAAACAATACATAAGATAGGAGAAAACACTGAAGAAGGTTTTTAATGTACTTTGAAACCGAAACATGACCTACCCATTTTTAAAATTATTTTGAAATTACGCATTAATTGGTAGTATGTAGATTCTCAGCAATCATTGCCAACTGTCTTTATTCACTTTTCTGGGTATTCAATGAGCAGACATCGCAATTTATTGTTGGCAAGCTTACTCTATGTTTAAGATAACATATGACAAACATTTTCCATAGATATCAATGGGAATTCAAAAACAATTATTCACACACAAAAATTGAAAACCTGACGAGAGGTAAGTTGGGGAAACTCAGCCTGTTATGGAATAAACATTGTCATTACATTAACTTTTGGCTTGTAGTTATAAAAACGGAAATGTCAATTGAAACAGTTCAAATTGCAGTCTTTAAAACTTGTGTGGACGCTTTCTCTTATCAGCAGATTTTCAGAATGCTGTAGGTTGGGTGCGTGGCATGTGAAGGGCATTGCACATGGTCGCTGCTTCAGGCACTAAAATTCTTTCCACCAATAGCAACAAAATCCTTGAACCAACCAAAACCAACTGGAGATAACTGAACCAACTCTAGTATCAGTGAGCCCCATTCCAAACTCACTGTGCTATGATGAATTCATTGAAAAAATTATAGATACAGAGCCTGCCCTCAAATAAAAAGTGATCCAGCAATTTCACAAAGTTATACCAAAATTTAGATTACTTTATTATGTGTTGATTGATATGAAGCAAAATATTTTATCACTGGATTTTATCATTTGGATATGTGGACCAAAGAAAGAGTGTGTTTATGATGCATCTCATCCATTGAAAACTCATTTGCAAGAGAATAGATGTTTCAATTCAGCGCACTTTAGTGCACTTACAGAAGTTGGAAAATGAGTGAATGGAGAAAGGAATACTCCTAGTGCATCAACCTGAGACATTGTTTCTGTACCTTATAGTTGTAAAAATTATAGATATGACTTTGCTCTTGAATAGAAAGTGACCCAGAAGACCCACATGAATGCTAGATAAACCAAAATTTAGCTATTCTATTTAAGGTTTAGCATTGATTGATATGAAGCAAAACAGTTTATCATAGATGGCTGAATTACTATTATAGGTAAAACAAAGAAAGAGTGCTTCTCAAAGTATGATGTTCTTTGAAAATGTATTATCTGAGAGCTATCACTTTGATTAAAACCAAATGTTGAGAAAGTCTAGTATATGTATGTATGTAGTATGTATGTATATGTGTGTGTGTGTGTGTATGTGTATATGTGTGTGTGTATGTGTGTATATGTGTGTGTATATGTGTGTGTATGTGTCTCTGTGTGTGTATGTGTCTGTGTGTGTGTATACACACACATATACATACGTGTTTCCACGATAGAGCAATTCTGACATATTACAAGCACGTCTTATTAGGTTGCTCAGTACAAATAGCAAAGGAGGTTAATTTTTGCTTCATTTATAAGAGGAAAATGAGTTTAAACAGATTTTTAATATGCATTGGTTACCTTTGTTTCTCTTTATGAGGAAACATTCGTATAATATAATTTTCCACTTATAAATCAATAGAAGTTAACTGTCTGGAATCTCTGAACAGAGAGATATTTACCGACATCAATTTTAACTTTAATATCAGCTCAAAATTTTGTACATTTTATATCTGAAATGAAACTTAAAAGTTTATAGCTGAACAGGACTTTCAGCACATACACATTAGAACAGCAGGCAGTTTTTTTCTTGTAAAAAAAAAATGCATACAGCCATTAAAAAATAATTTAATGACATTTTTGCATAGTCTCCAATTTCTCTCTCTAACTCTTCCACAAAAATGAGTAAAAATGGAAAATTCATAAAAATTCAATATCATGCAAAGAAGATTGAAGAGTAGGTAGAACCCAAGAAAGCAAGCAGAATATCTTCATTACCTTTCCACCGAGTCAAATAAAGATGCTGAAGGATTCGAAGCCGGAGCATCATGACCTCCAAGGGCATACAGATACCCATTCACAACCCCCACACCAAGACCACCTCTTCGTTTAGCCATGGATGCACATGTTGTCCACTTATTTGTATGAGGGTCAAAACATTCAACAGTTCTCAAACAAGAACTCCCATCACGCCCACCAACAGCAAACAATCTAAAATAAAGAAAGTAAAAGTAGGAGCAAAGTAAAAACTAAACAGGGGCATAAATATCCAAAAATACTGGATCTGCATTAAATTTATTTTATAATCATGTTTAATAGAAAATTGATTTAAATACTTATTACTGATTATGAGAACTTTCAGGTTATATTAACAATTACACAACTACTGTGACACTATTTCCTCCTTACATTAGCCAACCTTAATATGGATGAAAATATTTAATTTTAGAGGACAAATAAGTATTCTACTATAAACTTGACTAAAAATTGTGACAATCTCTTGACTTCTGCAGAAGAAGAAGGTAATGCATGTTTGAAGTATTCTGAGAAATTTAAAAACCACTTGTATGTGATTAAATGCTTTGCATTCCAAATATGAAAGTTTTTCGGTCAAGTGGAAATAAAAAATGATAGTAATTATTAATGTTATTATGTGGCTAACAATATGCTCAGGCTGGCTTTGACCCAAGGATTAACTCTTTTACAATGTACTCATTGACAGCAGGGTCAGGAGGCTTAAGAATCAAATCTAGATGCTGAAGCATGATTCCAATCTCAATTGCTTCACTGTGAGAGTTGAACATAAGCTGTCCAGTCAATAGTTGTTCATCCTTTGAGCTATGTAGACACGTGTCAAACATAAGGTTATTGCAAAATGTACTCATTCACAACAATGGGGACATTTTAACAAGTTGGTATGTGTATGAGAATATTATGTAAAATTTTAAAACAATGAATCATGACTTTATTTTGAAAATTAATAGAGTTAATTGTTGCACATGTATAGATACAAAATTATAAAAGACAGCTGAGAATATAATTCAAAACTTATTTTTACAAATCATTTAAAAGTTGCCTTTTATTCTTAATATTGAAGTTATTTTGAAAAGTTTATAAATGAAGATGTACAAATAGAGACAATACTGAGACAGAATAAATCAGAACAAAAGATCTGAAAATGATCACCCAAAAATTCCGAGAAAATAATATGAACAGTTTATATGCATGTTTCTTTTATGTTTCTTTACAATGTATCTTCTCTTAAACATATGACAATGAAATACTTCACAAATGTATATACACTCTAAGTTAGATGTGTTCTTCTTTGTCAGATGTTAAGAACATAATACAATAAAAGGAAAAAGAATAACAGCCTAACTGTTCCCACTTTATAAGACAAATACATCAACTATTATAATACTTGATAATGTATTTAAACAACATTCACATTAATTTCACACACAGAACATAGTATTTGTCTCCTGTGCACCTAAGAAATCCAAAAACAATGTTAATGATATACAGACCTATAACTTACTTCTGCATCAATTGCTCGCAAAACAATGTTTGTTTCTATTTGTTTCGAGGTAAAATCAAAGAGGTTGCAGAAAATGTATGTCATAGTTAACTATACTCACTTATTATTCAGTACAGCAACTCCAACCGTGGATCGAGGAGTAGACATAGGAGCAACAAAACTCCACTGCCTCGCTTGAGGGTCCCAACGTTCTACAGTATTTAAATAACTCCATCCATCATGACCTCCAACAGCATATAATGGTCCTTCAAGAACACCAACACCTAAAACAGAAGAATAAGATTAAAATTTAAAAATTAAACATTTCCCTTATGAACCCAAATCTCCAATTTTTCAAAAACAATCAAACATACAAGCCAGTTTTAACCAAAATCAGTTACTTTAATTGACACATAATTTTGCCTGATCATATTGACAATTTAGAGACAAAATGGATAAATAAAAGTAAATCATTAAGCTAGCAACAATTAATTTTCCAATGCTTTTCACCAATTGAAAGGTAAGTTTATCCAATAATTGGAGGTTAAGACTCACTTCAGCAGTAACAGACAAATTTTGAGGTTACTTCATCTCAGAATCAAAGCCTAGTGAAATTATCATAACCACAGACACCTCAAGAAATTGGATGTAGTGGATTTTTGGATGAACCCAATAGTTCCCAAAGTAAATGCCACAGTGCCAAAGGGCACCGTGAAACACTGCCAGGATAGCCAAGCCACTGGGCACAGTGTCATAAGTTTAAATACAATATACATTTTTCTAACAAAAAAAGACCTTCAAGTAACTATTATTTTTATATCATCATTTGTTTAACTCTACCTCTTAAGTTTATAATACTATTGCATGAAAAGTAATGTTGTTTGAAATATAATTAAAATTTTACAGTAGTGTGCACTTCATGGTTTATTTTAGGGATGCCACAGGAAATAATCTGAAAGTCAAGGAAGCAGTGAGTCAAATGTTTGGGAACCTCTGTGAAGTTCTGCTATAGCAAAATAATAATAATAATAATAATAATAATAATAATAAGGCTGCTTTCCACGACCAAATTTAAAAAAGGTAAAAGAAATTAGCAAGGTTGAACAAAGACAACAACCTGCAAGTGTATTAATTCAGTGGAGATAATCTCATAAGACATCCTACCTGCTAGTGGGGAAGTGATTCAACCAACAATTAATATCAGAGCAAATCTGAGGACAAGTGCCTCAGTTGCTTGACAGAAACTGTTGCATATTACCTAGGACTTAATATCCATTGTACTACATGATAGAAATCAAGAAAGTCAGAAAAAGTGGTTCAAATGTCACAATTTGAGGCACTTACTGACTTCATAATACATATATAAGTGTTCATTGGTAGAATCAATAAATGAATAAATGCTATAAATTAATTGTGCTTCTTTTTGAAACCCAATAATGCATTTTGAGACTAACTAGTAGAAAATAATACTGTCCACAGTCAGATATTAAGTATCATTTAATTATTTTATACAATTTAATTTATAACAAATAAATTAGGTTCAGCAACAAATATCTTTTTTTCAAACATCAAAAAGTCAAGTACAACCAGATACAAATTAACATTTGTGTTTTCATTATTTACCATTATGAAGAAGTAATTATAATCTTTACCTAAGCCATGTCTATGAGTAGACATAGGAGGTAAATTACTCCAAGTCTTTGTTTTCAAATCGTAACATTCCACAGTGTTTAATGTTTTTAATCCATCTCTTCCACCAACTACGTAAAGTTTCTCATCCATAACTGCTACACCAAACTGAAGTCTTCTTGCACTCATATTTGCAACATGACTCCAACAATTAGTTCTGAGATCATATTTTTCAATACTTGTGGCACCTGAAAAATGTGTTAATGTATATACTGAATTATGATTAACAACCATCAAATATTTCAAAAATTTAACTTGTTGTATTACAGAAAACAAAATGTATCTAGAAAGAAAAATTCTCAAAATTCAAAAAGATTTGTGTAGCATTATAACAACGAACAAAACTTATTTTTGCTCTAATACAAAAAGAAATAGAATTAAAGGAATTTTAATTGAAATGAAAACAAAGTTAAAAATTCTACAGCAAACACAAGTCTGCCTCAGCAAAAGACATTATCAAAGATGATAAAACATGAGCTTAATGTTTCCCAAACTTCCTTTACATGAGCTCCATCTCTCATTCTTAATCTCAATAACAAGTCAAAATTATTATGCTCCTCAAAACCATCAACACTAAACCAAAATCCAACCTTGTCATTAAACCCTCTGGAAGTTTTTAAAAAAGAAATATTTCCAAAAAAAGCAAAGAAGCAGCATCTGGTATTATAGCTGTTAAGTCAGCAACAGCACACTAGATTGCCATATCACAGGGACAAAGATGCCACATTCTGCATTTCTCACTTTCTTTCTTTTCTTCTTAGAACATTTTAAAAATTAAAAATCTCTACCAATTTATTTTCCTTTTCTTATATGAATATATTTTTTACATCAATTTAACTGTATTAAAGAAAGTAATCAGTTTTAAAACTTTATTGTAATATTAATGCAAATTGGGTACTTTAATGTCTATTCATGTCTCTATCTACACATCAGAGAGTTGATTGAAGAACTCAAAATTAATAATGGAAATACATAAATTAAATATATAAGTATAGACTGAATGTCTTTTTTACATTGTACTGAGAACAATGACATCTTAAGACAAATATATTATTATTTATTTTATTTTGAATACCTTGTGTTTGAGTGAGATGAAACAAGCAAATAAGAAGCAGGTGGTTATTACTTCTAAGGAAATAGTACAAGAACTTAGGTGTTCAACAGAACATAAAAATTCAAAATCCTAATAAGAAAACAAAACAACTGTCCATCATTGTACAACTAATCCACTAAATTCTGGATTACTTCACCTAGTATTAAATAACATACATTTTAGTCAAAAGGACAAATTGGGATCATTACAAGGAATTCAATTAACACTGTCAGGAAGCTTTACCAAAATTGTAAGCAAGTTTGTAATTAATGAGAAAACGTAATAAACCATTTTAAGTCATTTTGTTGTCCATGTAATAGAACTAGAGACAATATATTTGAATGTGAGAATGTTTAATAAGAACCTCAGCAGCTGAAAATGATCTAAACCCAAAAGAAATCTTTTTCCCTTCACAGTTAGTAGACATGGAGGATTCTACAATCAAAGGTGTTGAAAGTTGAATGGTTATTTAAATGATTTTCTTAATCATGCCCATGCACGATTGACCATGGGGGTACAGAAAAGGTAAATATTAGTGAAGATAAGTGAGAGAAAATAATTTAATTTCTTATAACAACATAATTTATTTTTACATTTGATACGTTCATTATTGGTAATAAATGTTAACTTGAGAGGTGTAAGTCTGCAGCAGTTCTGGAAAGTTGGTTACTTTTAGTTTATGAAATTTGATATCAACAATAAATGGAATTCATGACAACATAAAAAAATAAATGAAGTTTTTTCTCCATATAACCAAAAAATTTACCTCTTTTAGTATCCATTCCCCCAACAGTATACAGAGCACCCACAGTGGATTTTCGTGGTCTTGTTCTTGGTGACTGAAGCATAGAGCGACGTTCAGGCAATAGGTGATATTTAAGGGCTTCCATGATTAAATCTTGACATAGACGTTCTTCCCGAAACAAAGAATTTGTTTCAATATGATCTGCAATAAACTGCATTGCCATTTTATAAATTCACAGTTACTTTTCCCCAACAGAATATCTATCATTCTCAAAATACAAACCAGAGGCGAAAGAAGAGGCAATTTGACTAGACCTAATAAACGGCTTATGTCTTTTTTCCTAGCTTCGAGATCATGCTTCACCCATGACATAAAAGCCTGTAAAAAAGCATTGTTAATAGACATTTTGAATTCATTTATTTTATAATTAAATTCTCAGTTTATTTAAAAATTAATACATGGAAGATCATTTCTTCACAAGGCACATTTAAATCATCAGATGCAAGAAGTTTAGCAACTTCATCAGCAGAAAGCATGAGGAATTCTTGGTTGTGGATTACATCCATGAAGTGTTCCTGAAAAAATTGCTTCAGTGAATAAGTATGCTCACAATACTCACTACCTAAATTCATTTCATGTTTTCCAAAGCAATACAAATACCCAAGAAAATATCTTACTGTCGTGTAATCATGGGAAACTTGCAATAGCTTCTGACATCCTTGAGCATCAGCAAACAGTCTAATTCCAATGCAATTGGAAGGGTGTAGTTGTTTCATAAGGAAATTACAACATGCTACCACTACTTCATTTAACTGAAGAAGACATGCTGTGGCAAGCAATGTTTCAACAGTATCTTCTCTTAAATCAACATTACCTAAAGAAAAAGGGAAAAAGACAAAAAACAAATAATGCAATGAAAATTATTCAAACACAAAGCAAATAATATTTAAAATGTCTCATTAGTTTAATACATAAATTAATAAATCATTTGTAGTTAATTAAAATATATAGTTTCTAACATATGATACTATATCATGACATGTCAAAATAATCACATATCTCTTATGAGCTTTTTCAGCTGTATTACTACCCTCATCAGTATTATTAGACATTCAGAATTTTTTTATGCAATATTATACTGATCTTTAAATGAGCAAGGATTGAAGATTAAATATATGAGAATGTGCCATAGCAAGATTTAATTCTGTAGAACTTAATACCAGGACAACATAAAAGAAATTGTTCCCATCCTCATCTCAAGTTTGGTCAACACCTAATAATTGTCACTCATATGCTTCAATATGGAAGTTACAATGCAATTATAAGGTTCATCATGGTTATGTACGATGATGATAGAATTAAATGTAGGATAAAACCTTAATGAAAAAACCTTACATAAGGAAAAACGTTTCCTAAGAAGCCAAATGATTTATATTTAATTGAAGCAACAATATTTTTAATATGATAATATGCAATATTGTTTTATTTGAGCTTCAGAACTGAGTCAATCACTCAATCCAGCATGCTAAAGATTGCACAGTCTATTCCCCTGTAGCACAACGCATGGACCTGTATGAATATGGTTTCATATCAAATATCCTCAGTTCATTCATCTCAATCCTCACCCTCATTCATTCAATTGACACACAGAGCAGGTATTCTATTAGTTCAATAATAATACATAATAAATACTGTGAACATTTTTTGTGTTTCATTAAATACAAATTTTTTTGTATTCTGTAAATATTATACACGTAGCTAACTTTTTATTTTTATCTAAGGAGTGTGCTGAAATTGCCTCTGACTTAAGACCTTTCATTGGAATTGATGGGATGGTCCCTTGCTTGCTTCCAAAGAGTAATTTAGTTTATTGTCCTCCATTTGATCATAAGCAGTTTGTAACAGCTTTTTTGACAATAATTTTTTATATTTATTAAATAAGATATTAACCAAAATGTAAAAAATGAATAAGACAGTCACAACAATTCTTACAATTTCTTCATCAATGGGCTGACAGTATAACATGAACCTCTCCTCCAGTGCCCGAGTTTTTTTTGAAATGTGCATTGTATCACAATCACATTACAATATAGTTCTACCATTAAAATAATATTAAAGTGAAGAAGAAAATTGTTTGTGAATTAAAGTCCCTTATTAACTTTCCATTAGAAATGATCCTTTTACTATAACTTACCAGTATAACAATATCTTACAAGAGTATATAAAGATTCTCCATCAACATCTTGCAATTCTACTTCACTCTGGGTAGCTTCACGAAGATTGCTTGTGAACATAGCAGCAAAATATTCTGATCCCGCACACAACACTAAACGGTGAGCAGGAATACGACGTGTCCCTACAAAAAGAAAAAAAGAGTTATCTGTGTGTGCTCAAGGAATGCTACATTCAATAACATAAGTAGTAGTAAGTACAGGTAAAAAATTAACCTGCAACTAATGTAACATCAGTCAACTTATTTTGATGAAAGTAATTTTCCATTTTACTGAGACTCAATTGGGAGAACAGTTGGACTTGGAAGCTCTCATCATGCATCGAAATAGTAGACAGGCTGTGATCACTCCCATGAGTTTTTGTATGGGACACACCAGAGCTGAAAGATTGTTATCAACATACAAAACAAATTCAATAAAATCACAGTAGTGTACAAATTTACTCTTCTCAGGACTGAAAAATAAAATTATACAAAGTATAAGTACACGAATATATTTTGCTTCTATCACATCATGCATGCAAACTTTTGAATGCGAGGAACACTACAAAACCTACCAAGAAAGGAATCCACCTCTACTCTTAACTACAGTTTTCTTATTATTTAACGTAAAAGGATATATGAGCAGATATATATCCCCAACATTACTTCTTTTTAAGTAACAGTTTAGTGTACAATTCATTTGAGAATTGATTAAAATGCATTTTGCTTGTTGAAATACAAACTTACCAAAGTTTGAAACATATATAAATGATATAATCAAAGAAAGTAACTGAATCCCTATTCCACTCACAAATACAAGTCAAAATGATATGAAAAAGATTTTTATTAATACTAAACTTAAGTATGTCAAGTAATTCAATCCAACTCATTACAAAAGTAGTATCTCTTTCTACTCACATTTCACTTCGTTCTTCTGATGGTACTTCTTTTTTTTCTCCTGTTGGGCTGGACATGGTCTGATTTTAGTAAACCTATAAAAGCAAAGAAATAAAATTGTACTGAACATAAAAATAATTAAATATTCCATATGGAAAAATTAATATTCTAAATAAGAATATAAAAATTTATATTCATAAGACGCTTCATTTATGCATATATTTTTAGAACTGTACTAACTGAAAATTATCATTACTATTAATATTATTGAAAATAATTCAAGTTATTGTTTATAGTTATTTCAATCATTGTTGGTGTTAATAAAATAATGAACCAAAAAATTACATTTCTGGTTCATTATTAATATTACACATTATAATAAATACAACACATTATTTTTCTCATTCTAATTCTAACACTAAAAGAAGACTCTTCAATTCTACAAGGAAAGTAAAGTGAAGTTTAACCATATAACATGGTATATGTGACAGTGGTAAAATATATAGGTAAATACAACTACTCACATTACGGCTAGGGCAAAACTAACACACAGACAATAATTTTAGATACAACTTATCAAATTACATGACTAATGATGCAATTTCATGTGAAAAATACTGATTAACACAGAACCAACAAACAAAGAAACCTCCTCTTCATTATAGGGACAATATTCAGGAATGTAAATAATACAAGGTTTCCCGAGAAATTGGAGGTGAAAAACAGTTACACAGAAAAATAACAGGTACGTAAATTTACATACTTAAATAGGTACGTAAAGGTACGTACGTAATTTTTTTTTAGGTACATTAATTCCATCGATACGTTGAAAGCTTTTCAACTTGAATACACTGCGTGTAGTTCTACGAACTTACTTCAAAACACAATAACCAAGTTAGTTAAATCATCAGAGCTTGTTTTCACTTAACCAAAGTCGCAAATATCTTCTGGCTCGATAAATCAGTTCAACGTTCGCGCTATTCGAAATCCTCACTATCGTCAACAAGACGACAGAACTCAGATGATACGAATTGACAGCGCCGAATGTCATGAAGAAGTCAGCACACAACCAGCCGATGAGCCGATCGGTGGAAGCACAAAGAGGCGAACATCTCACGTGGAGGGAGCGAGAATAAAAAAGCGAGAGGGAAGGAAAGGACGGTGGAAAATGTTACAATTCAGTAGAAAAATGGCACAACAATATCCACCGTGCGATCCTTTTAAAATGGACGAAATAAGAATTCCAATAATTTCCAACGTTAGTAACACCATTTTTGACGATAAATTGTTTACTTACGTCGAGCGCATGCTTCTTATCTGAGAAGACATACCCACTGAAAAGAACTGACCTTTAACATAACAATTACTCTGGCCTTTAAGCATAATTTACAGACTGAACTAACATAAATCTCTATATGAACTTGTCTGTCCTGGACAAACTGCGTCTTAGTAGATACAACTACCAACGTTTCGGCCATCATGCTGTGGCCTACATCAGGGGAATGCCAGAGTCGTACAGACCTAAGTCACTGTCGTGCTCTGTCGTATGAGTACGGCAGCGACTTATGTCTGTACGACTCTGACATTGCTCTGAAGAAACCCACAGCATGATGGCCGAAACGTTGGTAGTTGTATCTAATAACAAGCGGTTTGTCCCGGACAGACGAGTTCATACTGACTCCGGCCGCGGATGCCTACGTTTATATAAATTCCCTACGTTTATTCCCTGATTTATGTGAAACGTTACATGAACGCATAATGTAAAACAAGTCGTCTCAGGTGTCCATACCAAGCAAATAAGTAGCAAAGAAAAAAAGACATTGACAATGAAGAATTTTAGCTGCCCTTAGGCACTCTGAGGGTAGGTAAAAGTCATTCCTTCCCTCGGCTTAGATATTATCCGATTGTCGATATATGTAACTGATCGTTTTTAAAAAATGATATTAATTACTTGTTCTGGGTAAAACTTTGTAATTGAACATGTTTAAGTAAAATGATTTTTTTTGCGGGGCTTTACGGCTCATGTCGACATCAAAGGTCATTGGAGCCCGAAAAACTTGTACAGGTAGGGAAAATGCAGTTACGCACTAGGGAGAGTCAACATGACTCTCCCCGCGTGTGGGACTCGTCGAATGATTCAACCCTATCCACTAAAAACACTCCTGATCTACAACACACCGAAACATATTTCACAACATACATTAAAACATCAAATGGGGAGGGGGGGGGCAAAAATGAGAGGGGCACATAACACGAGGGGGGACAAAAAATGAGGGGTAGGACAAAAAATGAGAGGAATGAGGAAAACGAAAGATAGCCTTAATAGCGTCGGGATCGAAAAGAATAAGAGGTGACCAAGGGAGGTCAGGAAAGAGAAACGAAGGAGCATGGCACAAGTAAGTGGAAGTAATGCCAGATACAGCTCGGGGCTCCGTGTTCGCCAAACACGTACCTACTAGATGTAAGTCTCCTGGGGGAGTAAGTAAAATGATTTGTTTTATGTGACCATAAAATAAAAGTATTGTAAATAAAATATAATTATATTATAGTTTCACACTTTTTATAGAAAAAAGCGAATAAAATAATTGTTGATTTCTTTAGAACTTAATTTTACGAGACAAATCTGGACAAACAGACGCGTAATAAAACTAACGCTCTTTTCCAGGAAATAATTATTTTTGTTTATAATATTGATGAATACATTTTCCACAAATGAAGTAGACTAATCACAGAACTAGCAGAAATTGTATTGCCAGCAGTGGCGGACTGTGCTTGACCGCTAACCTTTTACCGCAAGGATACTCACTAAACGTAGTTTTTCCGCGCCATTAATTGAGTTATCAACTCGGTTTTTAAAGTTGTTTTATTCGACATTAATTATGGTTAAACAGTAACATGACTAAAAGTCCAGTGCGAAGACGGGGCGGGTCGCTGGTGTGACAGTTAACTTTAAATTCTAAAAAATCACTCTACAAATTTTGCTTAAGGTTTTCTTACCTGACTGGCTGCAGCCTGTCTCCACAGACGACGCGCACTGCACGTTCGTGTAGTACCATGGTGCTCGTACGACGCATGGGGTGCACGTGCTCCCATTGACATCTTTGCTTTAATGAATCATTTTCTAATGCGCAGAAATTTATTTTTTCGTTTTTCATTTTTGTTTTCATTATTTAATCATTTGTAGGCTGTGCTATTCTTTTCTCGCGAAGTTTGATTTATTCTTATATTTTCAGCCCTCAAGATAACCATTCTTTAACAAGTTTTAAGCCAACCTGAGACACGTGTGTAAAGTTTGTGTGTGTGAGGTATTAGGGCTCGTCAACAGCAAGGTCATTAGAGCCCTTGCAGGTGGGGCAAAATGCAGTTTCGCACCATAGAGAAGAACCGTAAAGACTCTTCCCCGTGTGTGGGACACGCCGAATATCTCGACCATACCCACTAAAAAGCCCTCCTGAATTCAACAAATATCTAAATACAAAGATGAAAGAAAGAAAAGGAAACAGTTGCCGAACACATATCACAAAAAAGAAAAAAATCTTAAAATTATAATTTTCAAATTACGGAAATGTAGGATAAAAGGAAGGAAGACAGGGAAAAGGAAAGAAGAATGCAAATTTAAACCCTCCCGAGAACTTGTGAGAAGAGCCATGATCTACTCATAAAATTCAATAGTTAATTAACATCATCCTTCATTTCCGAGAATTGTTGGTAAATCTGCAGCCAGACCAAATTGTCTCCGTATTCTAGTGTATTTTCAGCAAACAGTTAGTAGGTGACGCACTGTCAGAAAAGAGCTACACTTCTCACAAATGGGATCATCGTCAAGTAATAAGAGATAAGTGGACAATGTCCTATGCGCAGGCGGGTTTTCAAGACCTCGTCGCACCTGGCTGATCTACAGGAACTGCTCCATGACTTAACAGAGGATTTGATAAGTCGGAGCTTATTCCCTTCAACCACTCATTCTACCATTCACTCAGAATCCTTGTCTTGATGGAATTTAAGAGATCACTTTTTGTAATCATGAAGAAATCCACGCGATTCTTGAGTCTTTGCGGAAACGTCTTCTTCCTCATTTCCTCTGATTCTCACGTGTCCGAGAATCCAGCAAAACATTATGTTCTTTCCATCACTTTGGAGCGAGAAAAGCGCATCCTGGATGTTCTGGATCAGCTTATCAGCTGGATACATAGTCTGGATTGCTTGAAGTGCACTTAGAGAATCAGAACAAATCAGGAAATTTTATCCGCGGGAGCTCTTTGTTGATTGCAGGGCTCTCAATATGGCGTAGCACTCAGCGATGTAGACACTGCACAGGTCACCAAGGCGGTAGCATCAGGTCTTAAAGGGAAACACTACAGAGCAGCCGACACCATCAGCCTTCTTCGACCCGTCTGTAAACACAGGGATATGGACCCGGTGTTTGTCGAGGATTAGGTGAAAGTATACCCTCAACATAGCAGGTGGAGTGTTCTTCTTGTTATGATGCAGAAGATCGAAATTATTCTTCGGCTTGTGCAAAACCCAAGGAGGAGTCTTACTGAAACATTGATTTAAGACATAAGATGTGCGTAAAATCAAGGTTTTCAAAATTTATTAGCAGCGATATCGAAAATATTTGGTAGCTCTCTGTTGTTGTAGAAACTGATGGAAGAAGAGGAAGGATGAAATACCGCGCTGTGCACCAGACTGTCGAGTAAAGTTAGCACGTGGCAAAAGTGTCTTAGCATGACGAGTTGTCACCGGAGGTAAGAGATGGTTCGCCACTCTCGGCATATAAACTCGGAATGGGACTATTGCGGTAGGCTCCCGTAACTAGTCGCATTCCTGCATGGTGGACACTCTCCAACTTCTTTAAATAGCTTGCACGAGCAAAGCTATATACAACACAACCATAATCAAGCCGAGATCTTATGAATGCTCGGAAAAATTGGAGGAAGGAGGAGCGATCAAAGCCCCATTCTTGCTACTCAGGCACTTCAATAGATTCAGAGACTTTAATGTTCTCGCTCATAGGTCTCTCAGAAGTTCAGTCCAATTCAGTCTCTGATCAAAGATAGACCCAAGAATTTTACAGAAGGATAGAATTTTATAACGTTGTTCCCCAGGGCGAGGTGAAGTTCTGCCAGAAGTCTTGGTCTCCTACTGAAAAGATCACAGCCTGTTTTTCAGCAAAGAAGCAAAAGCCAGTCGTCTTCGACCAGTGGTATAATCTATTGAGGACGAGTTGGATTTGTCGCCCCGCACCTGTGACACTCTTATGAAAAAAATATAGGAAAGTCTTCGACAAAAAGAGTGTAAAACAGGATTCTTTACAGCAGATGTTATGTTGTTTATGGCCACTGCAAATAAGGTCACGCTCAAGACTGAGCCTTGAGGAACACCGTTCTCTTGAAGAAGCAGATCCGAGGTGTCTCTTCCAATTCTGTAACGGAAGGAAGAAAGGCTGATCCACAAAAGACTAACATCAGAGAAAAATGTCCTCTAAATCCCCAGGCATAGAGTTGTTTTTAAAATGCCATGACGCCAAATAGTATCATAAACCTTCTCGATGTCAAAGAATATTTCGACATGTTGTCCTCGGACGAAAACATCTTGAATTGCTGTTTCCAGGAGAAGTAAGTTATCCTGGGTGGAATGGAACTTCCTGAAACCACACTGAGATCGACTCAAGTTATGTCTTTCAAGATACCAGACAAGACGTCGGTTGATAATTCTCTCCAGAGTTTTACCGACGCAACTCCTCAAGGCGATTCTTCGGTAATTACTAATGGCCGTTTTGTCCTTTCCTTGTTTTAATAAAGGGATAAGCGTTGCTTCCTTCTATGAATTATGGAATACTCCTTCTGACCATGAAAGATTAAAGATATCCAGAAGGTATTCTTTCAATTCGAGACAGTTGTCTGATCATTTCATAATGAATTGAATCAGGGTCAGGAGAAATGTCGTGGACTGTCGCTAGAGCTGACTCAAGTTCCCACATAGAAAAGGAAGAGCTGTAAGGTTCCCAGTTGGTAGAACGAAAGTCAAATGGTGTGCTCTCTGCTGTTTCCCTTTTTCTCGCGAAATTAGGGTCGCAGTTTGCTGTAAATGTTAGCTCAGCAAACTAAAGTATTCAGCCATCACATCTGCCATTTCTCTGTTGTTGGTGAGAATCTGACCCTGATAATTGAGTCCCGATATTGGGACTCGAGAATACCTTCCGGATATCTTGCGGATTGACTCCCATACTTTAGTGGACAATGTTGTTCTCTTAATGGTACTTAGAAACTCTTTCCAGGAGGTGGATCTGGTTTTTTGATGGTTTTGATGGATTGCTTTTACTCTAGCAATCCGATATGCGGCGAGGTTTTCCGGAGATGGACTACCCTTATATTTCCGCAACATTCTTCGCATTGCGCGAATGGCGGACCGACATGCGTCGTTGCGCCAGGGAACATGAGGACCACTGGAAACGTAGATGTTTTCGGAATTGATTCTTCAGCGGAGTGATGAATCACCTGGGTCAGATGGTCGACCCTCTCTTGGACACTTCCCGTTTCTGTGAAGACAGCCAAAGAATGGTAGTGTCCAGTTATCCTTTCCGAGAATCCATTTCTGTGGCTTGCATTCGGGAACAGTCGCACGTTCCTGCAAGGATAACCAGACAGGATTGTCGGTACCATGCAGATCATCTTCTACCTTCCACTGAAAGATATCAGCAACTTCAGGAGAGCAAATGGACAAGTCTATAGCAGTCCATGGTCCCGTTGCAAACGCAAAGTGGGTCATCTCCCTGGTGTTCATTATACATAAATCTTCACGCTCAAAGAGAGAATTCAGCAGTCGGCCCCTGGGACAATCGCTCGACGAACCCCATAGTACACTGGGCGTTGAAATCTCCGAGAAGGAACGGTTGAGGGAGCTGGTGAATTAAATCCCTGAGGGAAGTCTCCAAAAATATTGTGTCGGAGGAAGATAGATTGAACACACGGTCATAGTTGGTATGCAGTGAATTGTGACTGCTATAGCCTGGATTTGAGTTTGTAGGAGAACAGGTGAGTGGAGAATTGTGTTTCTCACAAACACGGCAACTCCACCTCTTGCTTGATCTCCCGTGGTGTCGTCATATCTGAAGCTGCTGTACCCCCGCAGTGAGGGTAAGTGTTCTGGTGAGAGGTGTGTCTCTTGCAGGCAAATACATATCGGATTTCGACGCGCTAAGAGCTGTAACACTTCACGTTAAATTCTATAGCCATTAAGGTTTCAGTGAAGTATAGAAGCCATTACTTTTTGGAACCTCCTGGGTCAGGCTTGTGAATGTGCATTTCCGCATCACTGTCGGACAATGCACAATCCGACTCGGAGGAAATAAATACAGAGACGTTCTTTTTACGTCTCTGCGACTTTTTCGGCAATGGTGTTTTTGTTTTAAAAAAATCAACAGGTTATGGGGTTCGGCCTTGGAACCCTGCTGTTTCTTCTTTTTTTCTTGGTACTTGGTGGAAATACTTTCACATTACTTGTTTTCTTCTGTGTTGAAGTAGGGGAACTGGGTTTTGCTGAGGTCTTTTGCTTTGCGGGAGCATCTTCAAGATTTTTCTTGCCACATTTGCACTGGCATGTGCACGACGTTGTCATTGACACGTCAGCAGAATCTACCTGGATGGAAACACTCTTCTTTTTAACAGGAGTCTTCGCTGCGGTGGAGTAACTGGTAGAAAAGAGGGTGTAAAACCCTGTACTTTTTCCGTGCTTCACCATACAGGATCTTCTCGGTCGTCTTAATTTCTTGGATTTTCTTTTTTAAAGAAAGAAGACACACTCTCTGCTCCACACCAGGGTGGCTGTCTAAGCAATTAATGCATTTGGCAGGCCCCGGGCATGAAACGCTGGGTTCGTGTGCCTCTTTCCCGCAGGTATCACGGCCCTTGCACTATGTTGTCGTGTGTCCAAACCTCTGAAACTTAAAACAGCGCAGAGGATTTGGAATGAAGAGTCGCACTAGCAGGTTTGGCCATCACGCTTTTAGATCTCTCGGCAGTTTAGGGCACTCAAATATCACAATGAAGGAGGCGGTCTTCTCAGGACCACCACCAACCTTCCTCGTGATCTGAGTGACCTCTACCACGTGGTCAGCTTCCCGTTCCTTTACTAAATCATCACAAGACATATCGGTAATATCCCTGCAAGTGATCACTCCCTTGCTGCGGTTAAGCGAAGCGTGGAGTCCACACTTGATAGGATATTCTCCCAGCAGTGTGCATTGCTGGAACATTAAAATTTGTTTGCTTGTTTTAGTTTCAAGCAGCATCGCTCCGTTTCTTAATCGTTTAATGCTCTTTAAAGAGTGAACAAGACCTTCTAAACCCTTGAAAATGTAGAACGGCGAAACCTTTTCAAAATGTCCTATTCTATTCTTTAAGACAAAAGCATTCTCGTACGGAATACTCTGTAACTGTTTCATTTTGTCATCTGAAGCGGGATGGCTGTGTACCCTCAGTCATTTCGAAGTCATTTGGGTGGAATACTCAACTTGCGGCACACCCACTCCGCACGGTGGGAAAAACGAAGCATCTGTCATTTTGTCCCACGAGTTCGGAGGAAAATATGTCTGGTGACGTGGAGCCCCCGCATCACGCCACTAAGCCTTATTCAACTGAGGTGCGGCAGTTACCCCAGAGGTTGTCCGCTAGTGAGTGTTTATCCTCAATACCCATTCACCTCAACGGCACGTAACACACCTTGAGGTTGAGGGTTTTTTATAGAGGTTTAATCCTTCCTCGCAACCCGACCGATGAAGGCAAGATCTCCGCACTTTGCAAGACGCAACTTTCCACCATCGCGCCAATGGTGGTCGCTGAAGTATGCCCAAAGCTTCGAGGACTGGTGGCGCAGTACCAGACCCTAGCTCGGAGCCGTGGGTTCGCCGAGCCCATACTCATCCGAAACTGAGCCCCGTGTGTAAAGTATGGTAATTGTAGAAATGTAATGTAAACATTGTGTTTTTTGTAATTTATTGTAAATTATTATATTTTTCGAGAAATTGTCAATTTTACAATATTTTCTAAATGAAAAGAGAATGTGAATAGATGTAAAATATGAAATTGGAAAGTTACTGATTGTCTCTAAAAGTGATACATATTTTAAAGTGCTTATACTTCCTCTTTTGTCTGTATCCTTGAAACTTCTTTTTTTATTAACGAATGTTTCACATTTTTCTTTCTTTACTATTAGGTGGTTTCTAATTCTTGTTGACAAATGTCTCGTCTTCCATATTCTCGGAAATATTCCGCACGTTCTGGTGCATATAAGGGGCAGTCCCAAAACACATGTTCCAAGTTTCTATTTCGTCTCCGAAAAAACATGCTGCATCATCAGTATTCAAAATCTCTTTTTATATTGCCCAAATCACCATGACCGGTTAAAAATTCTATCATTGGTTTAGATGGTTCAAACTATTTTTTATTGTTTATTGCAAAGCAAACATCAGGAATAAACCAATAAGTTACTCTTCCTTTGAAACTCATCCCCCATCTTTTCGCCCATGTATTTAATTGAAAGCGTGTTAATTTCCTTTTCGCATTTTTATCTTCTCTCTCTAGTTTTTCTTCATTAATTATTTTCCCGTCTGTTTTCAACAAATATCAAGTCTTCATTTTTAGCACATGTATGTCGATGAGTATTATTCCTGCAAGTACATTTGGGGCCATAGTCGACACAGTTCTATAACTCTTAACTATTGGTAATAAACATTGTTGCTCTGTTTGTAATCTCTGTTTAAATTTATCGTTTACTACTCGTTCTGCCGATATGATATTACCATCAGCTACTGCCTGCCGTAATGCTCCTGTGTATAACAATCTCAGATCTTTAGTTTGGGTGTCACATCGATGTATTCCTATGCGAAGCGTACTGTATAATGTTACTTGAACCTTCCTTCTGATGTAACCTAGATGTTTTTCATAGTTTAATCGCTCATCAATGATCACGCCTAAATATTTGTAGCTGCGCACTGTATTTTCACATTGTTCAATGTAAGTTTAAAATCTTTTATGTTGTACAGAATGTCCAAACCACATGCAAGTGTTTTCTGCTCTGAAATTGTTAATCCATACTTCTTACATATTATTTGGCATTTATGCAGTTCTTCATTTGCCTGTCATTAATTTTGCGCGCGAATTTCCATATACTAATAAAGCCATGTCGTCTGCATACGCTATGACATCAATATTTTCTCTTTCTAAATCCCTCAAAACAATATTGTAAACTATATTCCAAAGTATAGGGAGGCCAGCTGATCCTTCAGGGAAAACGATTGGTGCTTCGTGGTAATTCTTTTTCCTCGCATTTCCAAAACCATGATTCTATTAAAAAAAATATGATTAACCTACTTAAGATATTTTGGCAATTTCTTTTTTGTTAATGTTTCGACTATTATACCCCACAGTACATAATCGAATGCCCCTTTTATATCAATATATATGCATGCACAATATTTTGTAGTCCTCATTGATATGTGCTTTTCTAAAGTATCCAAAACTGAGCGAGTTGACTTTCCTGGCACGAAAACGTACTGTCGGGTGTTCATATCTCCATCCTTTTCCAGATATTGCTGTATATCCTTCTTCTTATAAGTTAATCGAATAATTTTCCTAATGTTGGGATTAAAGTTATTAGGCGATATGAGGTTGGTTGTGTTGGATCTCTTACCTTTTCTTTTAGGAAGAGCCCTATGAGTCTTATCTTCCAAAAATGTGGGAAGATAGATTGTTTGAGACAATATAGTGTATCATTTGATGCAGCATTTCATTCGTAATTTATCATAACCCAGTGCTTTGTTTTTGCGCATTAGTTTTACTAACATTTGTATTTCTGTGAGGTCTATTTTCGGTAGTACTTTATCTAAATTGTCATATCAACAAGTTTCTAGCTTATCCTCCGGGAATAACCATTTCAGAAGATCCTGCCCAGTTGTTAACCAATCATCTATATGATTCTGTAGTTAGGGTTGTCCAAATTTCATTACGTCTTATCTTATTTACACTTAATAGATAAGGTTTACCCCATGTTGACTTTCGGAAAATCTCTTCGACAAACTCTCTCCATCCGCTTAGCATGTATCACATCTTGTTTAAAAGTTCTTTTCTTTGTCTTATATTCGTGCAGTAATTCAGCTATATTCCCTCCTTTTCTTCTTGTTCGTTGTAATATATGCCTAATACTATTTACTCCCTTCTTCATCTTAAATTCTGTGTCCACCAGAGTACTCTCTATGGTCCTATTCGTCTTGGTTTTATGTATTTAGCACAGATACTTAAAAATGTATTTTTGTAACAATGTAAACTGTAAATCATCTATTGTAGCGTTCATTTCTTGGGAGGTTTTTGCCAACAGCTGTCAAAGTGTTCTTTGTGTATCTTCATTGTGTCTGTGCAATTTTACCCAGTCTATTTGCCTAAAATCTATGATATCCTTGTGTTCATGTTTGTTGACCCCTCTTCCTGTCACACATATTTCTATTTCTTTGTGTAAACCATCGCTATGTAAACCATCCGAGATCTTCCAGGTGTTTACTTCTAAGTCATACCATTTATTAATCATAGTTACGTCAATGATTGATGTTCCTCGCCAACCATTAAACGTGTTTTACCATATTCATTTCTTACCAGTAATTTTGTGTCTATGAGAAATTTATTCAGTTCTTTCCCTCGTTTATTTGTCGTCCGATTTCCTAACAATCGCGTCCGGGCTTTTGTGTCAAAGCAAAGGATTAGATGTGTTCCTTTTAAATCATTTATTATGTTCCTTATGTAGCATAGGTCTTTTTAATATCTTTGGCGTATTGACAATAATATTTGATTATTGTAATCTCATTTCTCTGCTACATATAATTTATTACTTGACAATATGTTGTTAAATATTTGTGCAATATAAGTACTTCTCCTGCCCCACGTACAACTATTGGATTCCATTGATGCGTTGTTGCAATCACCCTACATTCTAGGGGTAAGTGTTGAATTTTCCCATGAATGTGATGTGTCTCCTGATAGCAACTAACATGTATGTCATGCATACACATGTATTCTCCTAGTTCTAATGATGTTAATTTTGACCGCTATAAATTCTGTTGTACGATTCTAAGCATGAAGTATGTTTGTTGATAGGATTCATTACGTTATATACTCTGGACATTTTCGATTATCTCACTCTGATTTGTAGCTAATCCTTTTTTCTTACAATTTGCACTACATGGCTCCTCGGTTTGCTTGGTACATTCTTGGTAACGATGTCCATTCTCCTCCTAGTGACCGCATGTGTTCTTGTCACAACAAACGGCTGCCACTTGTCCAAACTTATGGTACCGGTAGCATCGTAAGGGATTAAAATCCTCTCCTGTAGCTTTGCTATCCAACATACGCGACCCTTTTGTAAAAAACATCAAATATTGTTCGATCCATTTCTAAAATCCACTTCTCTTGTTCTCAGAACCTTTGTTTTTCTTTATACAAAACACGTATTGTCAGTTTTTTCTGATGTTTGTTTCTGTTGTGTCCCGTCAGGGAACGAATCAACAAGACAAAGTAAAACTCAACAACGGGTTTTATTTCCGTAATTGTTACAGCGAACAATTATGTCCGGGCCAAGCGGACTACAGTTAATACCAGAGGCGTAGCAGTGTCGTTATCGAAGAGTCCAGGCAATCCAATGTTCCGTAGTTCCGTGAGAGTTTTCCTGGGTCAAATGCTGAGTTGTTGTCGTCGTAGATATGGCTTGTAGGTTGTAGTGGCTCGTTGTTCTCTCTCGGCTCGCTCTGCTTCCTCTTCAAAGAAGGGCCATTCCGCCGCCCTATATATAGCCTCCGCCCTGGAGGCGGTGGTGGCGGTGGTCCCACTGGCCCGATGGCGGTGGCCATGCGCGGCGAGTTCCTGCGCCGGCCGTCTGGTGGGGAAAGAGGGGCTCCTCCTCCGCTTGCTTCGCATGAGCGCGCCCGGCACAACGTCGGCCGGGGCGGCCCGAGCTGCCCCGACAGCTGCTGCGACCGCGGCAAATATGATCTAGTGGTACGCATACCACAGTTCTTCACCCATATTTTTCTGCAGTAATTATTCTATAAACTCACTTTATGTTAAGTTAAGCGCTACTCCAAAATGACGCAATCGTGGAGGTTTTTTCCAACTTCTCTACGCTCTATTCCCCCTCTCTTATTTACTTCTGTCTGTAGTTTTTGTTTCTGGTTTATTTCGTAAAACCACTACCAAATTTCCTCCTACCGTCTCTCGCGTTGTTTCTGTGCAAAATGTTTGACCAATCTCTTTAACCATTGTAGTTAACCCTTCTTTACGCTTGTCACATTCCCAATCAATTTTGTTGATAATTATTCTTTCTTTGTGTTCCCTAATCCGTTCTCCTTTCTGTAATACTGATGTATAAGTTCTCTCTGTATTTTGTTGATTTTGACAAGTGTATGATGTAACTAGTTTCTCTATGAGTCCCTTTATTCTTGTCTTCACTTATGCGACAAGTGCGTTTTCGTTTTCCATCTGCTTGTTTTATATCTTCTTTATTATCCCATGTACATTGTTATACCGTTCATCTACCACCCATATTACTGTCTCCATGCCATGCGCCCCGGTTTGTTGAATATCCTCTTTGATTCGTCTTTCTGTCTTTTATCTCCGTTAGTATCTCAAGATGTATTGCAGGTGTTTTTCTCATACCTCTTCCTTTCTCCAGCTCTTCCAAATCCGTCGTATTTTCTCCAATCTGTCAGTTAAACTTTTCTAATCGCGCGGCATCTAGTAATTCCTCATTTTTAACATGCAAACGTATTACCGATTGCCATAGTTCTCTAGTCCCTCCCATAAATATTGTATGGATACTTACGTTCATACGCCTAAACTTCTCTCCCTTAAATATTTACTTCATCTTAGCTACCTTTCCCCCTAATTTCACTATGTTTTCTTTCTTCTCACAATCCATCATTTGGATGACATAGACGTTCTTTCTCTTTATTCTTTCACATATTCGTACATCTGTCATACTAGTTGTTCGGGATATTCCCTCACCTAAACTCGCACTTACCGACGATCCTACGAAACTTGTTCTCTCTTGCTGTTCCCCTGCAGCTTCTTTCTCCAACCCCACCACAAATTTTCTATTTTTCTCTGCCATTACCAACTAGGTTTTTGGTAAAATAATTTTTTTATGTACTCAAATTCTGAATGTCTTAGTTGATTGTATTCTATTTATCGTTCAATTCACAGTTTATCCCGTTAAAATTCCTATTTGTTCCAGATATATCGTGTTTTTTATCTAGTTACACATGTTTCCTTACACGTGTTTATTTTCAATAACGTAGACCTTAGATGTCCTTGTGCGTAGAAATTGATACACGGCTCTTGGTGCCCCTACTATAATCCAAATTTTGGTGCCCCTGCTATCGTCCAAACTGGAGATTTCACAACTCTTCCCTTTTTATCAAATATAATTTCACTGTATCCCGAGGGTAGCGCTAGTAGCCTTCTCTGCATTTGGGTTGATCTGTGCTTGAGACGTTAGTGTTTCTGTTCTTACGTTATATTATGTTAGCTTTACATACATCCCCATTTACTCCACATTCTAGTATTAAAACATAGTGGGCTATGTTTGTAAAATGCGCAAACGTTTTTATTTGCATTAGCAAGCCACTGCGATAATTTATGTACTTTTTCCTGTAAGCAGCACGTTAAGCACATTTCACTATTACGCTCTGTAAATTCGCATTACGCCGATTCGTTACCTTATTACGTAAATTAGTTGTTCAAATTATCAATATGTTTACGTAACTTTGTGAATAAATTCTATCCAATCCAGGCAGAAGATCGTCTCCAATATTTGCACATATATTTCCTAGTATTTACTCCTGCTATTGCACTTCCAATATTATCACTTTACACAATTTCTTCATGCCGTTTACACTCATATAAAGTTTCATAACTGCGATCGCCAGTTTAATGATAACTGTTTTACCCATTATTCGGGCCCAGTTAGCCGAATTTACCCAAATTTTCGCCAACTTTCTCTGTTCAATGTCCTATCTCTTTAGGTGTATCGCACATTCATTGTAATTACAATTTTCACACTTTTTGAAAACTTCAATACGGAGCTAAATACTACTAAATCTATACTACTAAAATCTACAATACTACTAAAATCAAACAACCGGACGAAATCCATGTGGAATATTGTTAACAATTACACGTCAACTTCTGAAAATCGCGAAGAAAATGTTTCTTTACTAAACGATGGCAAGATCGTGTCAAATCCTCAGGACATCACAAGTTTGTTTAATTCTTACTTCTCAGAAGTTGGTAAAATAACGAACTCAATATATCCAAATCAATGTCCTCCAATTATATCCACCCACATACCCAATTCTATGTTCACTTCCGAAACTAACGCCAGTGAAGTCATGGGAATCATCAGCTCCTTAAAAAACAAATTTTCACGAGGCATAGATGATATACCTGAGTTTATTGTTAAATCTTCGTCCCACGCTATATTAAATCCACTCGTAAATATTTTTAATAGTTCTTTATCGGAAGGGGTGTTTCCCAATATATTTAAGAGAGCTAAAGTGAAACCTTTACACAAGAAAGGAAACAAACTTAATATTGGAAATTACCGACCAATATCTCTACTACCCACTTTCTCAAAAATCCTAGAAAAATTGTTCTATAAGCGTCTTCTAGATTTTTTATCAAAATATAACATTCTCTCTGACGATCAACACGGTTTTAGGAAATCCTTTTCCACTACAAGCGCCATATTTTCCTTCTTAAACGATGTTACCACATCTCTAGACAGTGGAGAAAATCCTCAGGGTGTTTTTCTTGACTTATCCAAAGCATTCGATGTCATCGATCACGGAATTCTCCTTACCAAATTGCATTCTTTAGGCATTCGTGGACTTCCACATCAATGGCTAACTTCTTATTTAAAAGATAGATATCAACAAGTAGAAATATCCTATACTAAAAATAAAATACTTGAGCGTTGTCTTTCAGAAACAAAGCCACTTACTTGCGGAGTACCCCAAGGATCAATTCTCGGCCCTATACTCTTTTTATTGTATGTGAACGACATGTCATCATCCACATCAGATTGCAAAATGGTTCTTTTTGCTGATGACACTAATTTACTATGTAAACACGCCAATGCTCAAAAAGTTTTGTCTAACCTTTCGACTTGGTTCCATGCAAATCGTCTCATTGTAAACACTGACAAAACAGTGTCTATGTCATTTCACAATAGTATCACAAAATCTTTACCCCAGGTTTCTCTTTCTTTAAACGGAACACAATTAAAAACTGTTACGAATACAAAATTCTTAGGTCTCCATATTCAAGACAACCTCAAATGGAATTGTCACATTGACAATCATAATTCCCAATTAAGCAATTTGTGTTATGCATTCCGAATCTTAGTTAACACAGTTAGTCCACGTATTTCCCGTTGCGTTTATTTTGAAAAACGTGTACTCCCATTTACGTTACGGATTACCTTCTGGGGTAATTCCGGTCAGAGTATTCAAACTTTCAGAATTCAGAAGAGGATAGTTCGGATAATTTGTAAATCTCACCCCCGAAACTCTTGTAAACCTTTATTCAAGGAATTAAATATCTTAACACTTCCCTGCATTTATATTTATGAAACAGTCGTGTTTGTTAAGACCGAATTACTGAAGTGCCACCCTTTCTTTATACGAAACAGTCTCGTTCACGAACACTATACACGCAATAGTAATAATATTCATGGCCCTAGAGTGTCATCCACTCTTTGCCAAAAAGGACCTTATCATTCGGGAATCGTTCTTTATAATTCCCTGCCCAAGAATATAAAAGATATTATGAAATTGGATCTGTTCAAATCAGCGGTTAAAAACTACCTCCTGCACCAGTGCTTCTACACTGTAAAAGAATTTATTGATTTTAACAAAAGTTAAATTCGTCTTGTGCTTTATCACGCCATTGCTGTAGTACTTTTTAAACAACTTATAACAATTTCAAAAACTATTTTCTTGCATGATTGTGTTGTCTTATGGCTCATATTAATTTAGTTTTATGTGTACTCAACTTTGGCACGGTTGTGTACATAAATTCTGTAGCCCCATCCTGGCTCGGGTTTTTCTTCGGTTTTCCTTCGGGTAGAGGCGGATTTATCATACAGGTTCTCTAGGCTTTGTCTAGGGGCGGGTCTATTGTAACAATAAATCGTGAATTTAGTGTTATTTCAATTCTTATGATTTTTAAACACTATACTCAGAATAATCTATAGTTCGATAATAACTTGTACATGTAATTTTTTGCTTAAAATTACAAACATATTGACATTCTATTAGCATTATAACTCGCATCTAACTTTTTATCTTATCTAGGAATTTTTGCTGAATTTTTTTTGAATCCGCCTCTGCCTTAGGGCCCTTGATCGGAATTGATGGGATGGTCCCTTGCTTGCTTCCGAGAGTAAATTAGTTTTTTTTCCTCCACGTGGTCATATGCAGTTTGTACTGTTTTTTTGACAATAAATTTATTTATTTAAGAGCTCGTACGAACACGTCTATCCACCACCATAGTTATGTCTTGTGGTTATTAGATATTGTGGAAATGGTAAAACTTTAATGAATCGTTTCATCCTAAATAACGTTCTTTCTATGGATTTCGAAACTGTTTTTCGAGAGCCTGTCTAACACAAAACCACTATTCTACCAAAAATTGAAATTTCTATCATATCAACGCATTCAGAAATGTTATCATCTAGAGCATGTACCAAGTAAAATATCTAAAATTACAGAAAATGGTTTTTGAGATATTTAATTGAAATAATAAATATTAGTTAAAAGGTATGAAGATATTTCAATTAATTTGTGAGATTTTGTACGAATAGCGAAAAATCATATTCACCCTTTTAAAATTGAAGTTCTAAAAAATCCTTTATTGTGGGTGTGTGTAACATCAGGATCAGTGCCGAATATATATTTTAAAATATTAACACTTTCAAGTATTTGGCTAGTCAGAAATTCCTAAGGCGATTAAGGGCCGGGCCCGTCGCCGCCAAACGAGGAAAAATACCGCAACTAAGACGCCTATTGTGAAGAGATTGAACAGTTCCCTTATACTTCTGGAAACTGAGATGAACGCCCTCAAAGAAGAGAGTGTGGTGGAAATATTTCAGGAGTTGTCAAAATTAATGGTCAGCCGAAAGGACGCCGTATTCTCAGTACAGTGGCGAGGGTGTAGTCACGTGACCTCCGCTCCTGTATAAATTAGAAGGATTGCAGATCCTAAGTGCCTTTCATACTGGAGACTTTCAGACTTGAGACTTCTGCGGAAGTATATGAAAGTACGCAGGTTATTTGACATGTAATTTGGTCAGTTTTGGTCGTCAGACCACTGAGAATTGCTGCGGTAATTCTATTACATTGCTATAGGCGCGAATGACTTAGCTTGGAACAGTTAGTTATTTCGGGATAGCAACTTGGAGACTTTTGAGATTCGGATAATCTGAGTAGTTTTTCCGAGTTAATTCATAACACCAGTATTTATATCTGTGTGTAATTGTTGCTTTTAGATAGAAATATCTTTGTAATAATAAATTCAAACTTGTATGTATGATTTGCGAGTTTGTCTACATTTGTAAATATTCAGATCTCTATTTAATTTGAATTAAATATTTACTTGTTATTACACGAGTGTTTGATTGCTTGGGGAAACCAAGCTGGTGGCAGCGAACTCTACCATAAAGGTTGTGGTTTATGGTTGAATCCCGCTTCTACCAAAAAACTACGCACATCGCATCTGGGCTTGCGGTGTGTTGTAGCAGTATGTTTGTAGCTTAAGTAGTTCAGAGTCTGCGTTGATGAGTCTGAACTATCCTCTATATAGATTGGTAAATTTAAGTGGATATGTCTAAGTCACACTGCCCCACAACATCCCCGAAGGTGCCCCCAAGGGGTTTAAGGAGTGTGGAGCTCCGCATTTCTAGGTCTGGGCACTGGGAGGAGATGTAGCCAGCATCTTTCCGACCAATTTGATCCCATGCTTATTGTCAATCTTTATCGTCGAAAACGTAGTTGCAAACTGTGTACAACCACGTGGGGAATAATGAACGAAGTTAATATCTGGAAATAAGCAAGGGACCATCACATCAGTTCCGGTCGAGGGCCCAAGGGCAGTGGCAATTTATAAAGAAATTAATAAATACGTACTGTTATTCATTTATTACTCCAAAATAAATTGTAGGTATTCCGGACAAAATTCGAGATTAATAATAACAAAAGTATTAATGAAATTCCGACCAATGGAAAATCCGCCACTATTCCGAGGAAGACCGGAGGAAAACCCTGGACAGGATGGGGCTACAGATATAATGTAAACGACGGAGCCATGGCAGAGTACAGTTCGAAATAAACTATTATAAATAAAAAGGATCAAAATCATTTATGAAAAAAGCTATTTAATCATAACCTAGAGTACTATAACAATGGCGTGATAAAGTAAAAGAAGTCATCCAAAATCATACGGAAAACAATATTTATTAGAAGATTGAAATTGTCATTAACTTCTATTAAAATCAGTAAATTCTTTAACACTATAGAAACAATAGCGCACTTGAAAATTTTTAACTACGGATTTAAAGAGATTCAATTAATTTATATATTTTCTATTTTTAGGAAGGGAATAACAAAACTTATTTTGAATGATATGACCCGTCTTGACAGAGTGATTGACAGGCCTGGACGACGACTATTGGCCTTATTACGAGAGTTGTGCTCGTGAAATACCTTGTTTCTTCTAAATCAGGGGTGGGAATTCAATAATTATTTTTTAATAAAAACACGACTACTTTATAATTTTTTTTGTGGGGCTTTAGGGCTCGTCAACATCGAAGGTCATTAGAGTCCATGCAAGTAGGGAAAAATGCAGTTTCGCACCATAGAGAAGAGCCGTAGTGACTCTTCCCCGTGTGTGGGACTCGCCGAATATCTCGACCATACCCACTAAAAAACCCTCCTGAAATCAACAAATATCTAAATAAAAAGATGAAAGAAAAGAAAAGAAAATAGAATACCAATACATTATTTCGCAAAAAAGGAAAACAATTTTTTTAAATATTATATTTTCGAATTACAGAAACGAACGATGAAAACAAAAAAGACAGGAAAGATGAAAAAGGATNGAAAAGGGAATGCAAATTTTAAACCCTCCCGAGAACTTGTGGTAGGAGCCCCGATCTACTCATAAAATTCAATAGTTTATTAACATTAACCGTTTCATTCCCGAGAATTGTTGGTAAATCTGCAGCCATACCAATTTGTCTCCGTATACTTGAGTATCTTCTGCAATCAGTTAGTAGATGACGCACTGTCAGAGAACAGCTACACTCCTCACAAATGGGTTCATCATCAAGTAGTAAGAGATACTTATGAGTGAGAGGACAATGTCCTATGCGCAGGCGGGTCAGCAAGACCTCGTCGCGCCGGGCTGGCCTACAGGAACTGCTCCATGACTTAACACATGATTTGATAAGTCGGAGCTTATTCCTTTCAACAGCTAACCACTCATTGCTCCATTCACTAAGAATCCTTATCTTGACGGAATTTAAGAGATCTCGTTTTGAAATCGTGGAGAAATCCACGCGATTCCTGAGGCATGCCGTCTTTGCGGAAACGTCTGCTTCTTCATTCCCTCTGACACCCACGTGTCCGGGAACCAGCAAAACATTATGTTCTTTCCATCACTTTCCAGTGAGAAAAGTACATCCTGGATGTTCTGGATTAGCTTATCAACTGGATACATGTTCTGGATTGCTTCAGAACAAATCAGGAAATGTGATCCGCCGTAGCACTTTGTTGATCGCAATGCTCGCAATATGGCCCAGCACTCAGCAGTGTAAACACTGCACAAGTCGCCTAGACGGTAGCCATAGGTCTCACGGGGAAATACCACGGAGCAGCCGACACCATCAGCCTGCTTCGACCCGTCGGTAAACATAGGGATACGTAACCGGTGTTTGTAGAGGATTAGCTGAAAGTATACCCTCAAAATCGGAACTGGAGTGTTCTTTTTCTTATGTTGCAGAATATCGAAAATAATCTTCGGCTTGTGCAAAGCCCAAGGGGGAGACTTACTAAAACCTTGATGTAAGACATTAGGTGTGCGTATATTTAAGGTTTCCAAAATTTGTTTGGAGCGATATCCAAAAGGTTTGGTAGCTCTCTGTCTGTTGTTGTAGAAACAGATGGAAGAAGAGGATGGATGAAAAACCGCGTTGTGCACCAGATTGTCGGGTAAAGTTTGCAAGTGGCAAAAGTGTCGTAGCATGAGGATTAGCCGCCGGAGGGAAAGAGATAGTTCGCCACTCTCGACATACAAACTCGGAATGGGACTAGTGCGGTAGGCTCCCGTAACTAGTCGTATTCCTGCATAATGGACACTATTTAGCTTGCAAGAGCAGAGCTATATACAACGCAACCATAATCGAGCCGAGATCTTATGAATGCTCGATAAAACTGGAGCAGGGAGTAACGATCAGCGCCCCATTCCCTGCTGAGGCACTTCAATAAATTCAGAGACTTTAATGTTCTTGCTCTCAGGTCTGTCAGATGTTCAATCCAATTCAGTCTCTGATCAAAGATTAGACCTAAGAATTACACAATAGGATAGAATTTTATAACGTTGTTCCCCAGGGCGAGGTGAGGTTCTGCCAGAAGGCTTGGTCTCCTACTGAAAAGAACACAGCGTGTTTTCTCAGCAGAGAAACGAAAACCTGTCGTTTTCGACCAGTGGTATAATCTATTGAGGACGAGTTGGATTTGTCGCTCCGAACCTGTGACACTCTGTGATGAACAAAAGATAGCAAAGTCATCGACTAAAAGAGAGTGTAAAACAGGATTCTTTACAGCAGACGTTATGCTGTTTATGGCCACTGCAAATAAGGTGACACTCAAGACTGAGCCTAGAGGAACACCGTTCTCTTGAAGAAGATCCGAGGTGCCTCTTACAATTCTATAGCGGAAAGAACGTTGATCCAAAAAGGACATGAGCAGCAGGGGAAGACGTCCTCTAAATCCTCAGGCATAGAGTTGTTGTAAAATGCCATGACGCCAAGTAGTATCGTTAGCCATCTCGATGTCAAAGAATATTCCGATTAGATGTTGTCTTCGGACAAAAGTATCTTGAATTGCTGATTCCAGGAGAAGTAAATTGTCCAGGGTGGAATGGAACTTCCTGAAACCACACTGAGATCGACTCAGCAAGTCATGCCGTTCAAGATACCAAACGAGACGTCGGTTGATAATTCTCTCCAGAGTTTTACCAACACAACTCGTCAAGGCAATGCTTCGATAACTACTAATGTTCGTTTTGTCCTTACCTGGTTTTAGTAAAGGGATAAGCGTTGCTTCCTTCCAGGAATTAGGGAATACTCCCTCGGACCAAGAAAGATTAAAGATATCCAGAAGGTATTCTTTCGACTCGAGACTGAGTTGTCTCAGCATTTCATAATGAATTGAATCAGGGCCAGGAGCAGTGTTGTGGACTGTCGCTAGAGCTGACTCAAGTTCCCACATAGAGAAGGAAGAGTTGTAGGGTTCCCAGTTGGTGGAACGAAAGTCAAAAGATGTGCTCTCTGCTGTTTCCCTTTTTCTCGCGAAATCAGGATCGCAGTTTGCTGTAGATGTTAGGTCAGCAAAATAGTCAGCCATTGCTGTTGCCATTTCTCTGTTGTTGGTGAGAATCTGATCCTGATAATTGAGTCCAGATATTGGGACTCGAGAATACCTTCCAGATATCTTTCGGATGGACTCCTATACTTTAGTGGACGATGTTGTTCTCTTAATGGTGTTTCGAAACTCTTTCCAGGAGGTGGATCTGTATTCTTTGATAGTTCTGCGCGCTTCTGCTCTAGCAATCCGATATGCGTCGAGGTCTTTTCGGAGATGAACTAGCCTTAAATCTCCGCAATGCTCTTCGCCTTGCCCGAATGGCAGATCGACATGCATCGTTCCACCAGGGGACATGAGGTCTTCGCGGAAACATAGATGTTTTCGGAATGGATTCTTCAGCGGCGTGATGAATCACCTGGGTCAGATGGTCGACCCTCTCTTGGACACTACCCGTCTCTCTGAAGACAGACAGGGAACGGTACTGTGTCCAATTAGCCTTACTGAGAATCTATTTCTGTGGCTTGTATTCGGAAATTGTTGTACGTTCCTGCAACGACAACCAGATAGGATGATGGACGCTTCCATGCAGATCATCTTCTACCTTCCATTGAAAAATATCAGCAACTTCAGGAGAGCAAATTGATAGGTCTATAGCAGTCCATGACCCTGTGGCAAATGCGAAGTGGGTCATCTCCCCGGTGTTCATTAAGCATAAATCTTATTTCTCAAAGAGACAATTCAACAGTCGGCCCCTGGGACAATCGCTCGACGAACCTCACAGTATATTGTGGGCGTTGAAATCTCCAAGCAGGAGGAATGGTCGAGGGAGCTGATGAATTAAATCTCTGAGGAAGGTCTCCGAGAAATCTCGTGCCGGAGGAAGATATATAGAACACACGGTCATAGATGGTACACTGTGAATTTTGACTGCTATAGCCTGGATGTGGGTTTGTAGGAGAACAGGTGAGCAGAGGATTGTGTTTCTAACAAACACGGCAACTCCTCCTCTTGCTCGATCTCCCGTGGTGTCGTCATATCTGAAGCTGCTGTATCCTCGCAGAGAGGGTGAGTGTTCTGGTGAAAGGTGTGTCTCTTGTAGGCAAATACAGATCGGATTACGACGCGGTAAGAGTTGTAACTCTTCACGTTGCGTTCTATAACCATTAAGGTTCCACTGAAATATGTAAGCCATTACATTTTGGAACCTCCGGGGTCAGGCTCTTGAATGTGCATTTCCGCGTCACCGTTGGACAATGCACATTCCGACTCGGAGGTAAGAAGAACAGAGATATTTTTCATTCGTCTCCCGGACTTCTTTGAGTTGTTTGCTTCGATTTTATGAAGTCAACAAGGTTCAGGGATTTAGTCTTCGAACCTTCCTTGGTTTTTGGATGTTTAATATTTGAAGAAATATGTGGTACACTGCTGGTTTTCGTCTTTGTGTTAGATGGACGGGGTGTGGAGAGAGTCTTGGGCTTGACAGGAGTTTCTTGGATTTTTTTATATTTCCGCATTTGCACTGGCATGTGCACGACGTTGTCGTAGACACGTCAGTGAAATCGGCCTGGACTGACACGTTCTTTTTGATTACAGGAGTCTTGGCTGCGGTGGAGTAACTGGTAGAGTATACAGGGTATGAAGCCCTGTATTTCTTCGGAGCTTCACCGTACGGGATCTTCTCCGTAGTCTTGATCTCTTGTATCTTTTTTTCTTCGAGGAAGGCGACACACTCCCTGCTCCACATCGGATGGCTGCCTGTGCAATTAATACACTTAGCAGGCCCCGGGCATGAGACGCCGGGTTCGTGTGCTTCCTTCCTGCATTTACCGCATATTTCACGGCCCTTACAAGATGTCGTTGTATGTCCAAACGTCTGACACTTGAAACGGCGCAGAGGATTTGGAACAAAGGGTCTTACCGGCAGGTTAAGCCATCCAGCTTTAATATCCTTTGGTAGTTGGGGACAGTCAAAAGTCAAGACGAAGGAACTGGTCTTCTGTAGAACACCATTAACCTTCCTCATGATCTGACTGACCTCAACTACGTGGTCAGCCTCCCATTCCGCAACTAGGTCTTCAGTTGACATATCCATATTTTCCCTGCAACTTACGACCCCCTTGCTGCGATTAAGTGCAGCATGGAGCTCGCACGTCACAGGGAACTCTCCCAACATTTCACACTTTAACAGTGTTAGTGCCTGTTTGTTGGAGGTGGTTTCCAACATCATGGTACCATTCCGTAACCTTTTAACATTTTTCAAAGTACCACATATTCCTTGAAGCGCTTTATAAATGTAAAAGGGAGAAACTTTTTCCAAAGTTCCTTCCTTTCTTTTCATAATGATAAAAACATTCTTGTAAGGAATGCTCTGTAACTTTTCCTTTGTATCTTCTGAAGCGGGAGGGCTGGCAACCCTCGGCCGCTTCGAAGATCCTGAGGCGTAATACTTACCCTGCGGCTCGCCCACTCCGCAAGGCAGGGGAATCGATGTATCAGTCATTGTGTCCCACGAGTGCGGAGGAAATAAATGTCCGGTGACATGGAGCACCCGCATCACGTCACTAAGCCTTGCTCAACTGAGGTGCGGCAGTTGCCCCAGAGGTTGATACGGTAGAGAGTGTTTGTCCTCAACACCCATTCACCTCATCGGCGCGTAACACTCCTTGAGGTTGAGGGTTTTTTTATAGAGGTTTAATCCTTCCTCGCGACCCGGCCAATGAAGGCAAGATCTCTGCCCTTCAAAACATGCAAATTTCCACCATCGCGCCAATGGTGGTCGCTGAAGCATGTCAAAAGCTTACGGTGTCCGAGGACTGGTGGCGCAGTACCAGTCCCCAGCTCGGGGCCGTGGGTTCCCCAAGCCCATACTCACTCGAAACTGAGTTCCCTGCGGGGGAAAGAAGAAAAAAGAGAAGAAGAAGAAAGAGAAGAAGAGGAAAATGAAAGATACCCTAGCTCTAATAGCGTCGGGATCGAAAGTAACAAGAGGTGACCAAGGGTGGTCAGTATAGATAAAGGAAGGAGCATTGCACAAGTAAGTGGAAGCAATGCCAGACACAGCTCGGGGCCCCGTGTTCGCCAAACACGTACTTACTATATGTAAACCCCCTGGGGGGAGGGGAAGAAAAAAGAAATAGAGGAAAGAGAAGAAGAGGAAAATGAAAGATACCCTAGCTCTAATAGCGTCGGGATCGAAAGGAACAAGAGGTGACCAATGGAGGTCAGTATAGATAAAGGAAGGAGCATGGCACAAGTAAGTGGAAGCAATGCCAGACACAGCTCGGGGCCCCGTGTTCGCCAAACACGTACTTAGTATATGTAAACCCCCTGGGGGGAGGGGAAGAAAAAAGAAATAGAGGAAAGAGAAGAAGAGGAAAATGAAAGATACCCTAGCTCTAATAGCGTCGGGATCGAAAGGAACAAGAGGTGACCAATGGAGGTCAGTATAGATAAAGGAAGGAGCATGGCACAAGTAAGTGGAAGCAATGCCAGACACAGCTCGGGGCCCCGTGTTCGCCAAACACGTACTTGCTAGATGTAAGCCCCCTGGCTACTTCATAAATGTATTTGCAAAAGTGCTCATTTTACAGTCCAACACATTTTAGAGACCCAGTACTCATTTTACAGCAGGCTGAGTAGGTATAGGCGTCAGTATAGATGTTGAGGTGTGATAAAAGATCTAACCCTTGCATCCGGCCAGGAATTCAGCGCTCTACCTTTTGAGTCATGCTGACTTCAGTAGATACGTCAAAATATCCAACAAAACATCTAGAAAAAATCGTAGAAAAACCAAGTAAAAAGTTGTTTGAAAGGAGTTCATTCATGTTAAAACCGGATCACCAGCCTTTGAGGAGGAAGACGGAGGAAACTTAGAATCTTAAACAGAACTCCCAATTGTTTTTGCAGACTCAGATTCTAAGGAAAAAATACGTACTTTGTCTGAATACATGGCCTGTAGTCGTTAAACTAACATTTTCAACAAATCGCGAGAAACTTATCAGATCGTAAAAAGGAAAATACCTGTGCACTATTTAGACATTTTTTAAAATGATATCAAACTGGACCCCCTCCTCACCTTTTGAGAGTGGACAGGGTAATTTTAAGCATTTTGTGAGCGTTCTTGAGAGTGTAACCAATGCGTTCTAACAGAAAACAATGACGGGGATATATATAGAAAAAATGTCTATTTTCTTGCAGTTAACATCATTCGTCTTTGATATAATGTGTAAGTCGTGAAATAAGAAAAAAAACTTAAAACTAGAACATTTATGTTGTTTTTCGATTGCTATTCATATTTCATGACTTTTTAAGAGAAGAAACATCTTGAAAAGATAACGGAAATTTCCTTCCACTTTCGGACAAAAATTTCCAAAATGCAGGAGTATAAACTCAATGCCCTTAATTATATGCTAGTTTTTCACATAAAAAGAAAAGGAATGTATGTTATAGGAAACTTGCCTAGTTTATTTCTTCGTAAAGTGAAAGTACACTCTTCGTAAAGTGCACAGTCATGTAATCAATAATTAGATTGTTTGGAATTTTTTTCATTCTTTTCGAACTTTCTTGAGGGGACTTTCCAGGTAAAAACCCCTATTAACCGGACTATTCAGACTGTAAAATTACACCCTTCACCCCTAGAAGATGTGGAGGGGGTCCAGTTTGTTATCATTTGAAGCTTTTAAAAATATATTGCACTTTTTTTCCTTTTATTCTATGTGATGTGAGTTTTTCGAGATTTGATGGAAATATTTTTTAACGACTACATCTGTCGGGCAAATGTTACGTATTTTTCTATGTAGAATCACGAATTACAATAATAATTTGGCTTTAAAGTTCCTCCTCCCCCTCCTCAAAAGTAAGTTGTTCAGTTTTAGCACGGTTGAATGAGTCCCTTTGGAACATTAAACCTGTATGTGAATTTATTTTTCTACGATGCTTAGTTCTTTTAGATATTTTGATGTCTCCACTTAACCTCACCCTGTTTTATTTATTTATACGTATGTATATACAAATGTATGAATAGCCGAGAAATATACTCGAAACCACAAAAGTTACATAAATAGAAGCAATTCAAAATGGATGTCATCAATTTTAATTTTAATTTTAAAACATTCTAACACTAGTAAAGAATAAAGTATTAAGGATAAATTTGTGGTTAAAATATTGGATTTTGGTAAACGAGCTAGAAGAAGCATACAATACAATGGTAAGATTCAGAGAAGAAACCCGAGAATATAAACACGTAGTCGACAAAGAAGAGATTTAAAGAATGGAAAATTCCGACTGGTGATACGTTCTTAAAAGCTTTCTACCCCTCTTTCTAGGAATTCCACTTTACAACTTCTACCCTAAGATCTGATTGACTATCTTTAATATTTACTCAGAGGCTTTACTCGCTAGACCACATGGGTATCATCCATGTTTAGTGAGAGGTGGGATCGGCTGGATCGTGAGTTCAAATCAGGATCTAAATATAATATTAATAACACAGATAACACAACAAAAGTAAACATAAATTTAATATAAGAAATGCTGGAATCTGGAATCCAGCTAACTACAGAAAGTATTTCAATCTACTGCGTTCCACACTAACATACTCTACAGTTGAGCTCAACACTACAGGAAGCAAAGATCACTCACTAATGCAGATACCACTGTTACATAAATATACTACTCTACTTTTTTTTTTTTTTTTTTTT
>NNCF01126836.1:528615-568942 GCA_002313205.1 Laupala kohalensis | reverse complement strand
AGGCAAATACAGATCGGATTACGACGCGGTAAGAGTTGTAACTCTTCACGTTGCGTTCTATAACCATTAAGGTTCCACTGAAATATGGAAGCCATTACTTNTAGTGTTTGGAGCCTCCGGGGTCAGGTTCGTGAACGTGTATTTCCGCGTCACCGTCGGACAATACACGTTCTGACTCCGAGGAGGAAAGCACAGAGACGTTCGTTTTACGCCTGTGCGATTTTTTGCTTGGTTATTGTACAGGTTTCAGGGGTTTAGCCCTAGAAACCTGCTTTGTCTTCGTCGGTGTTTTTGTTGCAGGTTTTGTACTACTTGGTGTTTTTGTAGTAGTTGGTGTTGATTTTACTTTCTCGGGAAGGGCTGACTCATTTTCTTTCCGCATTTGCACTGACATGTGCACGACGTGTTCGTAGACACGTCAGTGAAATCGGTTTGAACAGATATGCTCTTTTTTATTACAGGTGTCTTGGCTGCGGTGGAGTAACTGGTAGAAAATACAGGGTGTAAAGCCCTGTATTTCTTCCGCGCTTCACCGTACGGGATCTTCTCCGTAGTTTTTATTTCCTGCACTTTCTTTTCCTCGAGAAAGGCGACACACTCCCTGCTCCATACCGGGTGACTGCCTGTGCAATTAATGCACTTTGCAGGCCCTGGGCATGAGACGCCGGGTACGTGTGCCTCCTTTCCGCTTTTTTCACAGGTGTCACGTCCCTTACACGATGTTGTCGTGTGTCCAAACCTTTGACACTTATAACAACGCAGAGGATTTGGTATAAAGGGACGGCCCGGCAGGTTCAGCCATCCAGCCTTCAGTTCCTTTGGTAATTTAGGACAGTCAAATGTCACGATGAAGGAACTGGTCTTCTCCAGATCACCATTTACCTTCCTCATGACTTGACTGACCTCAACTACGTAACCAGCTTTCCATTCTACAACTAGTTCTTCTGTTGTCATATCAATAATGTCCCTGCAAGTTACGACCCCCTAGCTGCGATTAAGCGCAGCATGGAGCTCGCACGTCACAGGGAACTCTCCCAACAAAGTACACTTTAAAAGTGCCAACGCTTGCTTGTTGGTGTTGGTTTCCAACAGCATTGACCCATTTCGCAATCTTTTCATAGATTTCAGCGTTCCAACTAAACCCTGCAATCCTTTGAATATATAGAACGGGGATACTTTTTCAAGTGTCCCGTCTATACGTGTCATTACTATATAAACATTTTCATGTGAAATGTTCTGTTTTTTATCAATTTTTATTCCTGAAGCAGGAGGGCTCTCAGCCCTCGGCCGCTTCGAAGACCCTGAGGCGTAATACTTACCTTGCGACTCGCCCACTTCGCAAGGCAGGGGAAAACGAGATAAAGATCCACATAAAGTACCGAAAACAAGATAAAGTTCCACATAAAGTACCAAAAACAAGATAAAGTACCGATAAAGTTCCATATTGTAAAATATAACTTTGTATTTTATCATGAATAAATATTCATAACTAATGGCAAGATTTCTCCACCAACTACGAACGTTTTCTCGCGCCAGTGGTTCGCGAACCACCGACTGGCGATATTACCTGAGATCAGATGTGAATTGATTTTTCGTAAGTTTGCTCAGCCCCCCGAAGTAAAAGCCGTTCGAATTTGAAGGAATTGCAGCATGTTTGGGTACATCTTATTTTATTCTCTTAGCAACGTTTCATAGGGAACCTGAAAAAAAGTACTAAAAACGTTGAAAAGCAGTGGGGAGTGATACCGGTCGAGTCTGTACTCCCTACCTCGCATGCAGCCCGCGGTTGCCCGTAGCATTCTTCAGTGGATTGATTGCTGGCCATCTCTGATATAGGGGGAGTGTTGGAATAATTATATTAATATGAAGGGAATGAGGGTAACATAATTGAATTAGAATTGACTATAAAGCTCTTATCACTCGGTGATACTGAATTCGCGTCTCCGTCTGCCTGGTGTACACGAGACTGAAGGGTTGGGCGACTCGAGCTGTCCGGCATAACCTTCCGCGACTCGAGTTGCCTGTTATTAGTTTGCATAGGCTGTTGGTGAGGTACACATCTAGTATGCCTCACCGTGCGTTAACACCCTGCAAGAGTTTATCAGTATACAGTACTTCTACAGAACAACGTTAAATAATAGGTTGTGCTTTAAGTAGGGCGACGGATCGTTTCGGGAATGCTCCGTGTAAAGAATAAAAGAAAGGTGTCTTCAGATAGTTAATGTCTCAAATTGTGTTTTTGAATGAATATAGTATGTTCCCTAAGTTATATGGTGAAAATTTAACACAAATATATGCATGGGGCAAAAATACGAGTGCATGAAGACGAGATGTGGAAACCCCATGTTTAAGCATAGGGATTACTTGTGATGTTGGGTTTCACAGGAAATACTCTACTGAGGAACCTGAATTTTAAAAAAGGCACCATGGAAAGTGATTAACATAATTCATTGCTATTAAATACTATAAAGTGGTGCAGTGGCTTCGTTATAATTTCAATTTACTTCATTCTCAATAATTTAAAAACTCAATTCTACAACCAATTATAACATCCTCGTTTGTAACATTGTCATTCTGGGGCCTCTGTTTCTCCTCTTCAATCCTTGCTACACTTCTTTCCATTTAGCTGTGCTTATTTGTCACTTTTTCCAGCGTTGCTCATTTTTTGCTAGGTGTCATTGTTTGTTTCATGCATCGCTGCCTTAATTGTGCCTATTTGTTCTACGTAATGTAAAAAAGCTTGAAATATCAATTTTGTTTCCAGCAATTTACTCCTTTTGTTTAATGACTTCAGTCCTAGTAGTTTAATTATTTTGACAAAGTGTCCTGTCTCTGGTCCATTTATCACATTCCCATAAGATATGGTCAGGCGTCTCAGTCCACAAGTATCACTATATCATCTTCATATGCGATATCGCCAATTCCTTCTATCTCCAGCGTGCCTATTAAAATATCTAATAGTATATTCCGTTGTACTGGTCTACTGCTGGAACCTTGAGGACAACCTATTCCAACTTTTTTTACTATCTTTTCTCTTCTTAACTCAACATATTGTGACTCTACTAATCTTTCTTATTGTTATTAACTAATAGGGAACTGAATACTCATTTCTATAGGAGCCACTCACAAGAACAACACAACAATCTGGTGTTCGAGCAATGAACAAAACATTTAATAACTCATTGAAGCACAATTTACACTCTCCTAAAAGACGCAAATAAAAAAATCAAACATTAGTGCCATAGGGGCCACACTACCACCAAAAGAAAACACACGTGAAATCACTGGCTTTACCATTTACATTTAAACATTCACATTAACACCGAAGTGACGTCATCACTACAAATCCCTCAGGCAGAAATTCCCCCAAAAGACACAAATACAAATCGTTATCAGTTAACAATCACCTTAACGCCGAAGTGACGTCATCACTACAAAAAACACATAAACTAACTTACACTGAATTTAAAATCTTATCTTCTTTAGTTAACAATCAACATTCCCTTTATCTAAAGTGATATCAAAGCACTGAATTTAATTACAATCTTAATTTAATTAACAATAAATCTCTTTTTCTCTTCATCATGACAAAACACTGACTTTACTTATGGCATGATTCATTTAAAACTAAAGTCTGTCTGGGCACTAAGTTATTCTAAAGTTCGTGCCTTTCTTTCGTAATTCATGCCATTTCCTCCATGACGCGCAAGCGCAATACGGTGTTGGTTTAGACAATTACCAACAGACGTACCATACCTCTCAAGATGACCAATTACCGCCGCTAAGTAGGGTCCTCACGGGGGTCAGTCCCTCCAGCAAAGCGTCAGCAGTGCCCTGTCTTTCCAGATGAACATCCGCCAATAGCTCGGGCGAAAAACCGGTGCGATGCCAGAAATATTAGTTACCTCAACAGTCTGTGAGATGTCAACTTCTCACCAAAAGACTCCGCTGAGCAACGTCAGCAGCGTCAACATCTACGCGACAACTCTTCGAGATCTGAGCTCCACGAACGAAAAATCTCTAAGACCTGAGTTGCGAACTGCGCGCGAACAACTGTAAGATCTGTGCGCGATCTGAGCAGCATCTGAGCAGCACCAGAGAGGCTATGAAAAACTTTAATGTGAGCCCGACGAAAAACTTAGATGTCAGCACGACGAAAAACTTAGATGTAAGCTGAACACATCTGATTACTGCTGAAACAATCTGTATGAGCGAGCTGCTACATGAACTCCGAAAAACTTGTATGTGAGTTAACACATCTAGCGCTGCCGAAGAAATCTCTATGAGCGAGCTGCTACATGAGCTCCTTCCGAAAATCTTGTCTGTGAGAGCAAAAAACTTCGATGTGAGAGAAAAATCTGTCAGCTGTGAGTAACGTCAGCTGCGTCAAAAATCTGCGAGATGTGAGAGCGAATTTGAGTCTGCTTCTCCTTAAATGGGCTCTATCCCTTCTTTTTCCCAAAAATCTCCAAAATTTTGAATGTCACGTGCTCGAAAACTCCCAATACCGAAATGATCTTATGCCTTGACTCTCATTGGAACATTTTTAAAGGTATTCAACTGATTTCTGGAACTTTCTCAAAGATGCGTTTGTTTTTAACGATTTTCACGCAAGTTCATACTTGTTTCTACTCTCTGTACAGCTGTGGTTTATTAAGGCGGGTCTGGTCTTCTCCCTCATCCCCTCGCTAGCTTGCGATTTCTAAAACGTCATAAATATTATTTGAAGTTAAAGGAACGCCGCCAAGACCTTTGCCGCGACAGGGCGCGGTCGTCGTCCCTCTGTCGGCATCCAACCGTCATCCGTTTAAATTTCTACTCTTTAAACTTCAAAATTCCGCAACATGGATGATTAAATTTATAATTAATTAGTAAATTAATCAAATCTCACAATATACGTGTCTGTCACTTAAATATGCACAATATATAAAATGAGACTCATTTCCTTGCCATACTTTCTATTATTATACCCCAGTCTGCATTATCGAAAGCCCCTTTAAGGTCTATATATTGTGACAATTTATTATAAATGGTATAGTGGGTAATACCACATTACTTACCTAGCCCATGAAGCTACTTCTGCATAACACCTGGATATTTCAAATTTAACAGGTTGGGGTTCGCCCCTTTTTAAAGAACGTGAAACATACATACTTCCTTACGAAAGGAAAACGCAACTCAGGTTAAATTGGTTTAATTATTTATTCTATCAAAATAACACATTATCGTTTACACATTATCCCACTAACATTTCACATGCAAGCACTTCCACAACATATACCATTTAAATGTTCCTCGAAATCACAATTACAATACATAATGCTTGATTAATCTCTTTAAGAAATTGTAATGCTGGTTACACAACTGCTCCATCAATCAATTAAATTTAACAATTGAGAGTACGATTTTTCTACGATCAGTGTCTTTCTTCAATGACCTTATCAATTAACGTTCTTGATTGCAACCCGAGTCTATGGCGAATAACACAGAGTTCGATTGACTGATTCTTCTCGCAGCGAATAGTAAAAAAATACTGGACGCAGTCAGTCAGTACCTTAACAATAACTATTGTACTTCAAGATGGACCATCAGTTGCCAAAACGAAGAGGTGAGGCCAGCACGCCTCATCTCAGGTCATACCAGTCATGGTTACCGCTACGCCTGCACAGTTCTCCCTTTCGTCAGGGGCTGATGACCCTCCGCGCAGCATAAACGGCGCCATGCCCCTCGTTCCTTCCGTTCCAATTGACGAAGACACCGCACTTGATGGCATTTATCAAAGTTCATAACCATTTGAAATTCAGTTAACGAGATTAAATTTCACGACCAGAAACTTTAGCGAAACCTCGAACAAAACTTGCTCTGACTACTTATGATGAAGTATTACTAATTAAAGTTGCTCGTAGCACGCCGGCTGCCGAAACTTGTAACTGATCAACTGCGTAAGTTCTAAAATTATCAAAGTTCTTTAAAGTTGTTATCAACTCAAGTAGAGTGATCAACAAGTGAACTGCTCGTAATGAAACATAACGAACAAGAAGTCACCAAAATCGTGAACATAGTGCTGAATGACATTAAGGACAAGTGACAAACTGAAGTCACGGTTATGATATGCTGTGATCTACTGACGTGATGTTCCACCCGATCTGTCCTTTCCGATGTGTCTCTTGATTCAGTAACTTCTCCCCCACACGACGCTCTGAAGTTTGTGATAACGCTCCTCCCTTTCTGACGTTATATGTTCTTGTTCACCAATACTGCTTAGTTTTCACTCCACGTGGAGAACGTCTGATTGGTGGCCCTCATGTGACGTATGTTCACCACTGGTCAATCGCCAAGCCGGATTGATATGGTTTTTTCCTTGTCTCTGAACTCAGTGTTTTTCCACTAGTTTGCCTTCTGAGGCACTTGCCAGGCTCGCGTCCCTGATCTTTTGTCGAGACGATATTTAATTTTCACATCCCCCTTTTTTATTCTCCTCGTTCTCGCCCACGACACTTTATTCCAGCGTGTCTGACCCATATCTTTGACACTCCCTAACTTTCTAAACCGTACGACTCTACCTCCGCACTCTACCTCCGACGTTTCTCCACCCCTCCTTCTAACCTCCATCGTTCATTAGTCTCGATAAAAAGACTCCCCAACAAACCCCTCTTCATCCCCTGGACAACTTTCCATACGTTTATTTATAACTCCACACGTGTTCCCGGATCTGTCACAGATCATAGCCCAAACCTCTCCAAATTTCTATAGGAACTTTCCCTATGCTCTTTTAGTTTAAATTTTGATACCGCGTCCGGTCAATTTACTTCACAGCCATTTTAGTATCCTGTTCGTTCTTCAATCCCCCACAAAATAACTCGTAGCACGTCTGGGCACTTAATTGGACGTATTTATGACCTCATTCCAAAAGGGAAAGTCCAAAACCTTCAAAGAACCATCTTTCCACTCCATTTCTGTCCCTTGCTCTGGGTCACACCGCGTACCCCACCTTCTCTGTCAAATCTGCTCTCACTGTAACAAAACTTTTATTATCCTTTTCTTCATATAATTTCTAAAACAAACGTATTAAAGAGTAAGGAATTAATTATTCCTTACAATATATTGCTATTGTATATATCCTTTCACACCTATTAACTCTGTAAAATAATTTCTCTACTGTATATTCCGTACCACGACCTGGGCGGAAACCATATTGTGCATCCTTCAGCTTCCCTTCTCCCTCCAGATAGATCATTAAGTGCTGCGTTAGTTTCTTATCTAAGATCTTATTTAATACTGGCAACAGAGTAATTGGTCCATATGAACCGATCAGTTTATCGCCTTTCTGCGCATTCTTTAGGAAGAATTTTATCTTGCCTATTTTCCATAATCTAGGAAAACATTCTTCATTTATGCATCTATCATACACTGTTGCTAGAAGTGTGCAACTCATTACCTCCCCCTTTCACCATCTCATACGTTATACCGTCGTAGCATCACTCTTGTTGCTTCCTAATCCTTTAATTGTCTTCTGTAATTCTGTTTGTGTTGTCTCCTCAAAATCCTTTTCAACCACTCCTTCCCATCGTCATACTTGGTTTAGCTATCTTTCCCAACAACAGCTCACCTTTTTCTTTCCAGTTTTGCGTTGTTCCTCCTTCTCCTAGCATACTGCTCCATATCTCTGCTTTCCTCACTCTACCTACACTCATCTTGTAAGGTACGTATTGACTACATTACACCAATTTTACAAAATAAATAGTTTTTACATTCATTGACAATTAACGTCATCCATGGAATATGAGTGAAAAAGATGTATAAGGAGCCAACTATAAGCAATAAAATGTGCCAGTGGCATCTATGGAGTGCCTATAGAACTTGATGGTTTAGCTAGTACACAGTTTTTCGAGAAAATGGATCCCCATTAAAATTTTTGTCATTTGAGTCGAGGTGTTTAGTGGTCGAACATTGCAAGTTTGTTGAGAGTAAAAGGGACCTATCTTGCATACGTTAACCAAATTCGAGAGTATTTTAGGTATAAGGTGAAGATCTGTAGCAAAAACCAAGTGTCATGGGAACGTTCAAATTTCAAAAATTGCCTTTATCATGCCTCAATCGATTTTCACTGAGTACAGGACACTACTATCGGATTTTTTATTGTAGACCCCTCACTTTGAACTGCTGTAGATGCCACAAAAATCGTTGGAAAAACTAATTAACACCATCATGTATTTTTGTTCTTTTGCTTATACTGAAGTAAAAATTGTTCTAAGAATGAATAATACTGCTTTAAAAACAGAAATGTTTCAAAAGACGCGGAATTTTTAACATTTTTTGATACTTCGACTTTACTACTTTTTATAAAATAAAATAGAAGTGTCAAGTATAATTCTTATTCAGCGAATGCTAATTATGTTTGTGGCAACATTTCACAATTTCGAGCTTCTACATGCAAAATATGAGTTATTAACCTTTTCCAAAAACATTGCTAAAAACGACCAGGCACATAAGGAATAAAATATATACTGTCACCTTCAGCATAATGCCGTTATCACATGACCAGTGAAATTTAAACTTTTAAAACTTAGTATGTAATCACAAATAAGTGATAAACATAACTATGTTTTCATTTGGCGACCAGCGGCGCTCAAGCGGTTGTTGAAAGAATACTGGTAATTGGGGACTGATTCATAGCTAAACAATGTGTCAAGGGGAAAAAACTGAAATTCTGGAAATATTATCGATATGGCAGGATCGATTCTCACCGGGTAAAGGGTGATGCACCTTATGAGTTGATATATGTCCAACAACAGAATGTTGTGGGATAAGTGGGTTTAGTGATATGGTGATATTTGGAGATGAGGAGGTTCAATGATGGTTGCAGAGAGACTTGAAGATGGCATAATAAAAGTCGAAACGTTGGCGGTCTGAAGAATGATGTATTTATTGTGACCTAAAAGATAGTTTACGAGATAATATTGCTAATGACCGCGAAGACATTGCTCATCGGTTAGCACTACGAGAAGTAACTTCAATAAATGGGAAATTCTGCGACTTAAACATACATCAACAGGACTAACTGGTGGATTCATGGATGATATTGATGAATTAGTAGAAGAGAAATTATGAGGGTTCATGAAGACAATACAAGATACATTATAAAGGGAAATGACACCCTTCAAAGAAGTGAAAAATGTTCTAGTATGACAGGGCAAATCTGTTGACTGAAAAACTTTCATGCAATTTGAATGTGAAACAGGAAAGAATAGAACATGTAGTTCATAAAGAATTTCAGTAGACTTGAAGAAAAATCAAAGAAATAAGGAAAGGAGAATTGTCAGGTATGTTGACACACATGAGAAAGTCACTATGCTGTTCAAGGTAATCTACACATGAAGCGGAAATAATTCAACTAATAGAAACAAAATTAGACAAAGGGACACAGGTGATGAGAAATAGGGTACCAGACGCATAGGCTTAGTCATTTAGACCAGAACAAGAGAAAAATAAATAAGGGGGCCAGTTTTGAAAATGAAGATGACAAAAAGAGCTTCATGAATACGTCACGAATCCTCTATCGGGAAAGGAAAGAGTACTCAAATGATGAAAATTAGGTGATAAATATAGAAGAAAAATTACACAAAAAGTCTCGAAAGTGGAAGAATATAGGGAGAATTGCGAAGTTCCAGATTGCGAGATGAGACAGAAACATTAAAGTGCTTTAAATGTTAAAGGTTTTGAACATATGGTGAAAGCATGTAAGGAAATAATATAGTAGAGTTTTGTGCACAGGAGGGGTGCATCCGTAAGGACGGGAAGAGACAAAGAGAAAATGTGACTGAAGGTGGGTTTGTATCCTAGACAAAGTATGTCCGGATTATCAAGTTGTCAAGAGGATATTGCATTACACTACGATTCTTAAAATAATAGAACAGAATTTGCAAAGGAGCATACTCTATCCTCGGAAATTGGTGCGTTTATAAGAAACAATAGGTATGCTGTTGGACGTATTCAAGAATAGCTTAATCATAATGGCAAACCTTTCTATATACCACGGGCGTATTGAGTTATACATAACGAAGAATAATGGTCAACATTATACATAAAAACGACTCTAATGACACTGCCATTCACGAACCCTAAAGCCCCACAAAAGAAATTGTAAATAAATGATGCAGAAGACATTATGACGGATCATAAAGGGAAAACGCATGAGTCATGCGATATGACGAAGATTTAATTATTGTAAACATGTATTGTCGGTTTAGTCACGATATCAAAGAGAGTATAAAATATCTCAAAGCAAATATCAATGTAGTGTGAAACAAAAAATATACGTTTCTACTCAGATTCTAATGGACTGTCAATATTATCATGGGATAAGTAAACGAATAAAAGAGTCAATATACTAGAAAATTTTATTTTGTAACCACAATTAAATATGTACGATGAGTATGGAAAAAATTCATCCGTAGGGAACAAAGGTGAATTGAATAAATGGAAGAGACATGAAATTGTAACGTGGAAATTAATATATGTTGTAGATAATACCACGCAGGAATTGATATTTTGATTCAGGGAAGTAACACAGAAGTAATGAATTTAACGCGTGTAAAATGAATACAGATAAATTGGAAGAAACGTGTTGACGAAAAGGTAAACGTATGTAAGGACATTAAAGAATCATCATCAATTTATAGTGTGTATGAGAGAGAGAGAAGGGGAAATTGAACAGCTACAAATAATATTACAATCATGTTATGAGAAAGTAGAAGAAGGGGAAAAGTGAGACAAAGAAATTTTTGGTAGACAAAAGAATTGGGAAAATTAAGGAGGAAGAAGAACACAAGAAGACGTGAATTTCGGAAAGGAAGGTGGAATCATGAGGATGGCCTATGGCTACAATACTCAACGGATCACCGAGCACACAAAATAGAAATTAAAGAAACAAAGAGGAAAAACTGGAATACATGAGTAGATACATCCATGCAACGGTAATGTTGGGATATGCCATTTAAATTAGGATCGAAATAAGTTAAATCAAAAGAAATATAACATAGTTTGAAAAAATTTGAACAGACTGAAATGACATTGGAGGGGTAGTACAATAACTACTAAATTAAATATTTCCGAAGCTACAAATCAAAATTAGGGTAATTGAATTAAATAATTAATTAATTAAAGAAGTATTTATGGAAATGATAGGAAGAACATATACAAATTACAGAAAAGAAGTCAGATATGATAATATATAAACTAAAATGTAAAAATAGTCCAGAGTTTTATTAACTAAAGCGGGATATAATAAAGAATGTATATCAAGAAAACATGGAATGTATATCAAAGATTACATAGGATAATTAAGGCATGTATGAGGAGTCAATACTTTCATAAACAAAGTAAAATAGTAAACCTAAAAATATCAAATCGAGATCGAAATAACCCTAATACCTATGGACCAATTGCACTTAATCCAACACTGGGTAAAGTATGAGACTAATGTCTATATGCGCTTGTATGAATGTGTCGAAGAAATTATAGAATTTGAAGACAGAGTTTAGTTTTCGACGTGGTAGGGATATAGATATGGCGTATGATATATTATTGAAAGATATTGTTGAACGGAGAACTTAGCATTGCATCACCATATTTTTAGACATTGAGAGTGCATGCGATAATGCAGACTGGGCTTACTGCTACAAAATTAAAAAAGAAAATGTCCCACAGAACTTGCAATGGGTAATTAAATCTTATTTAAAAGAGATTCATGATTCTAAAAGTAGAATGAGATAAGAATATAACTCAGAATTTTTGAGGCAGCCCTCAGTGGAATCTTATGATGGAAAATATTCTATAAGCGCTGAACAGAAATAATACAAAATATGGAACATATAACGTAAAATTATGGGCTACGACTATCTATGACTTAAACTAAAGTCATGTTGTTTGTTATCTCTTCTCATCAGAGAGAAGAGAAAGAATCCCCAGTTTAAACTATGTGGACAAAAGGTTGAAATACTTAGGAAACATCGTTTTGAGGGTTTAAATTTAGATGATTCCTTGTCATGTAATGAACACAGAATAAACAAGGCCAATAATGTTTATGACCTTTCAAGAGTAGGTTTAACGAAGTTCAATATCGATCAGTGAGATGAGGTTAAATTATATAAAGGAGCTACACGATCGATTTTAACGTAAGGAATTATGGCCTGGGGACATTGAATTGTTCACCAATTGATAGGAAAGAAACTGCTAAAGAATTAAAAGATTATGTCTACTTCGAATAAGAGGAGAAAATAAAACAATATCTTCTGAAGCTCTGGACGTTCTCAATGGAATTATACCTGCAGATTTATTTGTTACAAGAATCAATTAGCGTAAATTAATTAAGGAGACAGAATTAATGAGAGTTCTCATAGATGGAGAACATTTACTTAAAGATGACGGGATCCCGTAAATTATTAACAAGACAGTTGGTAGAAGGTTGTCTAGTACGCTGGAACTACACAAAGAAACGGAGAGAAACATATGTTTTATAAAGGATGTTGACTTTTTTCATAAACGTAAAAAATGGCTTAAATTAAATCCCTAATTTGTGGAATTTCTAAATGGGCATGGAAATTTCAAAAAGAAATGCGGGAGGACTGCGGGATGAAATTATATGTATACGTGATAAAGAAGCACGAAATTCAGAACTCCTACTATTGAATTGCTCACTTAATGGCACGGTACATTAAGAGTGCGAAGAGAATGGGAAAATTCAAAATGGAACACAGAGGAGGGTGCATAGACAGCATAGAACAATATGAAGTATTACCGGAATACGTAAGTAAAATTGGAAAACTGTGGGATGTTATAAAGAGAGAAATCTATCAAAAGAAGATAAGAGTAAAGATACACGATTAGGGGTGGGATACGTTGAATATCTCGGTAAGAGGTGATGATAAGATAATATATTAAAGAAAGATGTTTACAGTCATAAACTCCTTTCATTATTGAAAAGACTATGTAAACAGGTAAGGTGGTCAAGAACGTCACCAAACAAATGAAATTAATATATAACGTTAAGCAGTAGAACCATCTTTCTCTAAAAACTTTCTTCTCTTCCATCTGTCTAGAATTTTCCTGAAAGTGGGCAGTAATGTTATTAGTCTATTTGAGCTAGTCTTCGTCTCTTGTCACCTTCTAAGAATATCCCCTGTTGTCCAATTTTCCATACCACAGGAAATTTACTTTGCGTTGTGCATATGTTATATAGTTATAATAGGTACTCGTCTTATGTCATACTTTAATTAGAAGTTCGCCCCTGATCCATCTTCCCTTTTCCTTCCATGTTTTGGGGAGTTGTCTCCTCCCGTTGGTTATTCCTGCCCATACAGTATTTTTTCTCATTTTGTCGTAGGCACTCCCCAACAACTATTACCCCAATCATTTTCTCAAAATATCCCCTCCAAAACTCCTTTTTTGATATCCTAGTTTCGTCTTGTATTCTCTTTTTTCTTTCTATATTCTCTGAGTAATTCGTCCACTACCTTTCTCTTTTCTTTCCCTCTTCTATATTTCCTTCGAAGTTTAAGTATTTTCTTATTTTGGACAGCTCTGCTATCCACCATTTTCGTCCTTGTATTCTCCCTATTCTTTTAGTCGAGCATGCGTTCCCGAGCATTTTCTGTAACGCGAAACGAAATTTTTCGTCAACGCATGTACGTATTTCAGAACATCTAATTTCTTCCTTATCTCTTATGACACTCCTCTTTCGACAAACTGTCGGCTGTGTAACTCTCAGTTCTGTTTTCTAGAGTTTTGCTTTTTCTCTCTTATCGTTTGTTTTCGTCCTCGTCCTATATCACAAAATATTACTTTATGGTCACGTTCTACCAATGTACCGAGCGTTCATTCCTTCTGGTTGTAATCCTTTGGTCTAGTGTTGTCAAATCAAGGAAGTTCTTCTCCTCCCTTGAAATGTCGTTCGTCCATATATTCATTCTCTATTCTAAGGTTATTTTGCATTAGAAATGTTTCAAATATTTCTACCTTTTATTAGTTAGTTTGTCAACCTACAATGTATTACTGCGTTGCTATCCATGAATATCGCTACCTTCTGTTCATGATATTCCTTTATAACCGTTCTACGAGTACACATCTGAGTTGTGCATTCCACCATTGTGCGATGCACAAGCCTGTGGTGCGACAATCCGCGATAGAAAAATCCACGAATCTCATCACCATGTGAAGCAGACGGTACCACTGCCATAGTGCCCAACAAAGTACGTGTGACCTGCGAGCGCTGATATGGTATCCGACATTGGAGCGATGGTTTGCGATTTTTGGTTACCACCAACGCCTGCTTTCGTCGGATATGTGAACTGCCCTGAAGGTTGCTGCCCTTAAGATGTTTGTTGCACCATTCGGTGTTTTTAATGAAACTTGCTAATCATTAAAATCGTTCGAAATTCCAACAAAATAAATACAACCCCGTCTCGGATTACATAAGGCAATATGAATTTGGGGTTTGCAAGATATTAAACAATAATTAATATTTTGTGCATGCATGTTTCACAAATCATCCATGTATTTCTCTATCACAGAATTCATATCTAAGGATTTTTTATAACCATTAAAATAGAATTTGCAAATTTGTCACATTTTTGTTTTCCTGTAATGGTACTGGCAAGTTTGTTTTCTTACCAGACCGATTAGAAATGCTATATCAAAACGAGTATTGTTAAAAAATGAACCGCCAGACGTCTTCACTGCAACAATATTCCACATAAAGAGATGTAACAATTTTTAGACGTTACGTATAAGTTCATATATAAAGGAAGTTTGTATACAGTGTTTTTATAATTTGTTTTCGGTAGAAATACTGTTTGTTTATTGTTCTTTGTTCATGTTTTTCTGCATAAAATCTTGAACAATATGTATCAAAAGTTGTTTTACGAGGTAGTTTTTTGTTACAAAGGTCACCGTGATAAGGAATTTTGTGATGAACAAAGTGAGAAATTTCGACAAGATGAAAAATAAACTATGGAAAGACGTTATTGAGAACACTGGAATTTGCATATGATGGTAGATTACTGCTGGTTTAAAGAGAGATGTTTCACTGGTGAAGAAATCAAAGAAACGTTAATTCGAAGGTCACCAAATATCGTCGTAATATTTTTGCTTATGACTAATTATTTCCCTTCTTTTCAATAAATAATTTTAATTTATTCGACTTTTTTTCATCGAATTTTAACAAATATGTTACCTGGCAAATAGTGTCACTGAAAAGCAGAAATTGGACTATATTATACTAAATGTGGTTTTTCGATTGTAAAATAACCTGACGTGACAGAGTAAATTAAATGTCAATTTTGTATTCGGCACAGTAATGTTATATTACTTTTAACGTCCATTATATAATCAATATAAATAAATAATTCAAGACTTACGACTTTATTATTGACGAATAAATTTATTTTATGCATTGAAGAAGTCGAAGAAGACAACCATGGTATGAGGCAAGATAGTTTTTTAAAAAAATCTCTGCGCTCTACAGTATTTTCAAATACAGTACGCTCAAATTATGCGTTACTGGAACAGTTATATTTGTATTCGTCTTTCTTGGGCTTTAAAATATTTTTTTTTACTTTCCGTGTATGTACGTAGTATAGAGAAATTATTGTAACGCCAAAAAATGTTATCCTGAAATTTTGCTGAAAATGCTCATTTTGGGTGTTCCTTATACCGAAAAAATAGTTTTTAGCATGACGTCTGTATGCACCGAGTCTGTCTAAACGGATGGAACAATTTCATTCATATTTCGTATTTAGCGTAGTATCTTAGTGCCTATGCACGTGCTCCGAATTATTCATTTTATCTAATATAAAAGTTACTTCATTTGAAAATATACACACGTAGTAAAGTAATATCTCTCTACCTCATTTATTCACTACTTCAAGAGGCTTGAAAACTATTTAATAGGGTAGATGTACCATGCAGAGGGAGAACGCAGCTTTAGAAAACAAAAATGGAAGGTACACAACTAATAAAATTTATAGAAGAATGAAAAACTCACTCCAGATACGAAATTGCATGATCGTGTGCTTACAAGAATTACATTTACATAAGACGTGTTACACTAGTCACTATTTATGACAGTTATCGTAAAGGAATTGAAAAATATTCAATAAATTATGTGTAAAATACAAATACAATGAATATTAAGGTTGCTCAGCACCCGAAAAAAGAGTTTTAGATATGTGTGAAGGATGTATTAATAACGCATGTTAAGTGTTTTTAAGTTATCGGTGTACGTGTGTTTTTAATAAAATGTATTTTTATGACGCATTTCAATGGTACAGTTTTATAGACATAGAAATTCGATGAAATTTAAACTCGTTAACTATAAAGTTTGATTTGAAAAAAAAAAAAATTCGTAACACTTCTGCAAGTGTATCATTTAACTTTCATGCACAAAATAATTTCTTTAGTCAATTTTGTAAATGCTTTATTTGAACCGATATGAATAAAACATAGTGAAATTGTATAATTGTTAATTTTCTTGTTATCATTAGTTTATCATACTATAGTTTTACAAGTATATTAGAAAGTATGTGAAACGATTTGCACAACAAGATATAAACTACATACACAATTTTATATTTTAGCACTAGATACTCCAACAATTGGGTTGGCTCATTTTAGGATGTGCAATATAAAACTATTAACAAAAACTGAATATTGGTCATTTTACGCTATCAATTTTACAATTTGGTAAATTTTCCGTACCGCGATCAAACGGGTGAAAGAATTTTCCTTCCTTGAACTTACCCAAGGTTCTCACACGTCCTCTACGTATCGTATTGTTTTGATTTCATAGGTTTTATCAGTTTGATAATGTCTCCAATTTTCATGTAACGACGAAGTGGATTCACAAAGTCAATCTGTTGCTGGAACTCGTAAGAGCTTCTATGTAGATCAATACTCTATAGCGTAAGAGAACAATTGAGTAGAACGGGTTGCATAAGTTGTCGCAGACTTATACCTCCCAGCTCATATCATGTCACAATCTTTTTTTTTTCTTTGGTGGGGCTTTAGGGCTCGTCAACATCGAGGTCATTAGAGCCCATCATGTCACAATCAGTCAACCCCTTCTCCTAAAGGTGCTAAGGATGTATTACCCCCACAATTTTTTAAAGATATTGTCTCATATGAATATAATTTTATTCAGATATAGGTGATGAAACAAACATTTTATTAAAAGATTGAAGAGTTTCGAAATCTTTATAAAGAGACTGGCTACTTTATTTATTTTCAAGTATAAAATTTTTATCTCAGTTAAATTTTTTTAAATTATAGTAAAATAATAATACTTATTTCCTTCGAAGAGGTATAAATTTTTTTAGATACATTGTCAATTAGATTAAACTGTTTATTCAATAGCGTTGTAAATATTGACACGATGTATACCAATGCGCGATAGAATACCAAAAGTACATAACTAAAAATATTGTTAATGAAAATACAGTCGATTTGAATAACCATGAAAAGAGAACGTGTGTAAAGAAAATATATAACAATAGTTTGTCAAAAGAAAACCATCGAACATCATCCGCGCAAAGTGTACTATCGCTCATCTTGTGGAATCAGTGTCAAACAAGATCCAAGCTCGGAAAGACATTGCAGTTGAATATTGGGCAGTGGCATACCTATACAGGGGGATTTTGACCAATATGTACAAACTTTAGGGGTTGACCCCTGAGATGATAAGAACAAAAAGGTTTCATACATATATATGTCTGGAAGTTTAGTCTTCCTCCCTAGCAGTGGTCTTGCACCTACACCTCATAAGGCCCGGGACGGGAATATTTTTGGAGACCCCTACGCTAAAGCTTTTTGAGGTCCCCATACACAAACGCGTTTGCATGCATACTAGCACATATACAACCCTCTGATGTTTATTTACGTTATAAAAAATGTTTCGAATAATATTTATGTTCAAATTTACGAGTTTAAATAATATTTGGTGACCAATTTGGAAGGCCATCACGTAACGAGGCTCTGGGCGGACAGCCCCCGTTGTCCCCGCCGAGGCACACTACTACTCCCTACAGGATGGTACTATTTCCCATTCGGTAGCCTCCCCTTCCAGTTTCTCTTACTGTATTGGTCACATCGGTAACACTACTTGTCTGCTCCAATTCTCTTGCTGATTCACTGTGGAGTGGATGTGGTGCAGCGCTGTAGGTGACGGTTATGTATTCGAATAGGGAGCTCGCCGACATGGTGAGCATACGGAGAGGCAAATGGCGGCGGGTGGCAGAGTGCACGACTATATCGGGAAACTTATCCCAGTCGACACAACCCGCAGCAAACAATGAGACCCTTACAACACTTTATGTTACAGTGGCCACATGACACTATGTAATTGCACTGTATTCTCTGTAAGGAATTATGAATCAATGAATTAACTTCTTGCACGGATCCCATGAATTTCCTGACATAAGTTCATAAGATATTTATTTTGTTCCTCATCTTCTCAGTGATCGACACACATTGGTCACTCAGGGAAGTTTGCACACATTGGTCAAAATCACCGTTTTTCGTCAGACCCCGGGCGTTTAATAGCTTCTAAAATTGCTTCGACCTAATGAACCGTTGTTATTAGCAAAACAATTGCATTCTTATGGAGCGAACTGTAGAAGACTTCCTATTTTTAAAGCGCAATAATAAGCAAGATATGAATCACATTGAAATTGTGCGCATATTCCAGTCGCAGGTTCCACGGTTTTATTGTTCTTTGTGAGTAGAAAAATGCTACCTCAAAATAAGTTTAATATGATTTATGCCTATTAAATTTAATATTTTGTATAATAATATAACAAATTTTAAAGAAGTTATTCAACGTTATTTTTGAGTAGATAGACTTTGCTCGAAGTACTTTCTGGAACATTTTCTATAATCAAATGTACTTACGATAAGTACTTACCAAAAATAATCAACGGTGATAAAATTACTGGTATAATTTTTAATATATTTACTAAATATAAATGGTATTATTTTAAAATAGAATGGATTTCAGTATAAAGTAGATTTTTAGTACATAATCATCCGTTTTTGGCAAATATATATTCTCAGACAAATTGTGTCTACGAAAAATCTCAAAAATATTTTCTCAATTTTTAAACACAGAATAACATAGGCATTCGTATAAAACCAATGTTTATCCTTGACCACACAATTCATATTATACTCATCCAATATAAAAACAAAATCACGTGAGCTACTTCGCAAACTGGCTGAAAATATCCACAAGACACTCATTTTAGACATGTCGCAAGATGAGTCGGCGAAGCGCTCAACTATTCATTTTGACCGAGAGTGTACAATGCACATTGTTATGGCTGAGGGAGACTGCGTGCATATAAGCTCTTACATTTTAGTTGCAATACATAAAACCCGCTTAATATAGCTGTTAGTTGTCTAATCTATTAGTATAGGACACATATTGGAAGCTGTCTACCTAATTTAATCAACTTCGGCTAACGGAGGACTGCATTATGATGGTTTGAATGTTATACTCGGCGTCAAACGACAGACATTTACGTTAAGATTTAAGTGGCCGTTATGTAGATCTCTGCGAGTCTAGGACTCTGAAAGTTGGAAGAGTACAGTATATCTAGAGGCTTATGCAGTGGTTATTTGCTACAGTGGCTTTTTTTGCTTTTGAAACATTCAATGAGGGGATTTTAATGGCGCCGTAACAAGAAATAGTCAAATTTTTCCACACCACTCTACACATATGAAAACCTCACTTGCTCAACATACACAAAATATTACAGCGTGTGTGGTGAAATTTAGACAAACCGTAAGGAAGCAATTGTGCGTAATTTAAAAAATACGCGTAGAGAATGGCTATCGATTTTCAAATTTGGATCAAGTTTTCGGAAAGAAGGAAGATAAAACAAAGGAGTAAAGGGATAGTAACGTGTTTCATTAAGGTTAATTAGTTTTATTTTGCAACAGATTCACAAATATTTCATATTATAATACTTAGGATTATGGTAGGAATAGAAGAAAATGAAGAGAGAAAGGGCGGTGACATTGGAGTAGATAGAAGCCCTCGTTAAGGGTTGAGACGTCGGAAGATAACTGTACGGGGGCATTATGATTGTGTGATAAAATTAATAGGAGATGAGAAGTTGCAAAGAGTGGCACGAGCAATATTAAAAGGCTTAAGGCCAATGTGGATGGAATAATGGGGTACTTTTATTGGAGGAAGAGTTGAAGCGAGTAAGATATGAATTTAACGCCAGAGTGGAGGAAATGGAACAAAGGCTACTTTCAAAGTTGGAAACGTTTGTTAAAATGAGATATAATGTGGTTGAAGGAAGACTAACAAGATTATTGGGAAAGAGAATAGAACTATTTGAAGAGAACTTGAAAGTGGTGTGTAGAGGGCTGGTCGGAAGTGGAACAAAAATTGGAAACTATGATGGAAGTAAGAATAGAAAGCAATAAGGGAGAGGGCGGAGGAAATGTAAGAGAGGATTGCGAATACAATTGACGTCAGGATGAATATAATGACAGCGAAAAAAGTATCAAAAACAGAGTTAACTAATAGGCCAAGAGTTGGAAGATATGGGGAAAAGAAAAGCACGTTTAGAAGCGGAAAGAGTGACGGTACATATACCGAATAAGATTGAGAATAGAATAGTCAAAACATAGACAACAAATTCGAGTAAAGTTGGGAATATATTAACTGCGAAGGATGACATACAGTAGAATGAAATACAAAATAAAGAAATTGGTCGTATACTTCGAGGTGAAGAAACATATGCTGAACGACGGTAGTCTGGAGGAGTTATTAATCTCCAGAAACAGAAGTCGAAAGCTGTATTTGTAGAGAAAAGAATAGGAAAAGAGAGGTGAATTTACAAAAGAAATCCGAGAAAAGATTAGTAAAACGAATATTTCATTAAATGTGAATTTTATACGAGATACTAAGAATGCTGAATGTGGGACTAGAGAATAAGAAGAAGGTGAAGAAATTGACATATTTCACGGGGCTGACAAGATAAGAGTACGAGATGTTCACAGTCGTCTACCACATTTCATAATGTATGGCGTAATGACGGAAAGAGACAGACTTTTTACGGCGATAATAAGACAATTTTTTTGTGACGATTAGCAAGACGGAATGGGTAGTATACGTTTGGTAAGGAGAATACAATGAAAAAGGAAAGAAATGGAACACTGGATTTTGAAAGTTGTAACAACTGTATGAAAAAATGAAATAAAGGAGTAAGATATACAGTCTAAGGAACTACAAGGAAGGAACGCGAGAGACCAGTCTGCATAAACTGTGTAAGTAACGTTCGGTGTAGTGATCGTGATGTGGGCAGTAAGGAATATGATGAGTATAAATTAGCGAAGAATAATTAATAACATAATACGCAATATGGTTATTAGAATATTATAAAAAAATTGTAGAAAGGGAAGTTAGGATGTTTGGAATTGCCTAATAGTGTAGAGACTAATAAAATTGATATTTGTTGTGTGCTGGAACCTTATATGATCTGCGGACTTCTTTTCTACATACCTCATTTATATATAAAAATACACGAAGGGAGAATATTAAGTGTAATTTACATGGCCAATAACTGAATAGAAGTGATGAAATCTCGATTTTGTGGAGAAAATATACAAACTTCTCTCGTAAGAAAAGGGGATGTAGAATCGATATTAATAAATTGCTATCTAGAAATGAATGAGGTTGTATGGAGGGATGTACAACGTTGTGACTTTACTATTATTATAATTAACTATTAACAAACTTTAATTGTTGTTAATTTTTTTTTTCAAAATTAAAAATAATTCTATTTAATTGCTAAGGGGAGGGAACTGAATACTCATTTCTATGGGAGCCACTCACAAGGACAACACAACAATCTGGTGTTCGAGCAATGAACAAAACATTTATTAACACTGTGAAACACAATTTACACTCTCCCACACAACACAACTAAACATTATTACTCTTAACACAAACAGGAATTCCCCCAAAAGACACAACACAAATTGAAACCATTCACTTTAACGTCTAAGTGACGTCATCCCCCAAAAGACACAAATACAACTTGTGGTCATTTAACCATTCACTTTAACGTCTAAGTGACGTCATCCCCCAAAAGACACAAACATGAAAATACACTGAATTTAGAATNAAAGTCTGCCTGGGCACTCAGGTAGTCTAGAGTTCGTGCCTTTTTGTCTGAATTCATGCCATTTCCTCTAGGACGCTTAAGCGCATAAGACGGTGTTGGTCGAAACAATGACCAACAGACGTACTATACCTCAACAAGATGACCACGCTCGCGTGGGCCGCTCGTGCGAAGGACCGGTGCGACGCCAGCAATAGGAGTGACCTCTGCAGTCTGTGAGACGTCAGTTTCTCCCCCAGAGACTCCGCTGAGCAATGTTAACAGCGTCAACATCTGTGCGAAACTCTTCTAGCTCGAAGCTTCGCGAACGAGAAATCTTTATGAGCGATCTACCACATGAGCTCCTTCCGAAAACTTAGCGGTGAAATACGTCTCCGCGGCTCCACGAATCTTTGAAGTGAAATGTGAGCTAACACATCTAGTCACTGCCAACAATCGGTATGAGCTTGAGTTGTGAGCTCATCTAAGCGCGCCAAATTAATCGGTGTGAGCTAACACATCTAGCGCTGCCGACAAATAGCAAGTGAGACTGAACTCGCTGCCGAAAAATCTGTATGAGATGTGAGTTGTGAACTAACACATCTAGCGCAGCTGAAAATTATCTGTCTGAGCTAACACATCTAAGAACGACGAAAAATCTCTACATCTGAGAGCGAAAACTTCGATGCGAGAAAATCGAATGAGACATGAGAACGAAAATGTTCGCACCGCCGAAAATCTGCTAGATCTGAGAGCGACGAATGAGAGCGAAAATCTCTGTGTCTTCCTTAAATTGGCTTCATCCCTTCTTTTTCCCCAAAATTTCCAAAATTTTGAATGTTAAGTGAGTGACAACCCCCAATGCCTAAACGGTTTCCCTCTCTCCCTCCCTGATTCTCATTGGAACTTTTTTAAAAAAATCTTCAACGAATTTCTGGAACGTTCTCGACGACGCTGTGGCTTTTAACGATTTTCGAGCAAGTTGGGACATGTTTCTAGTTTCCGCACATCTGGGGTTTGTTACGGAGGGTATTTCTTTTCCCTCATCCCCTCGCCAGCCTTCTATTCCTACACCCTCATAAATTTTTATTTGACTTGAAAGAGAATACCGCCGCATGGGTCACTAGTCTCGTACCGAGCTCACGGTCCTTCGCCGATCTCCAACGAACTTTTTCCTTTTAAACTTAAATGCTCTTTCATTTACATTTCACAATTAATCCCTAAATTATTCAAAACTCACAACGTATAAAGGAAATAATAAAAGAGTACAAATTGTTGAAATAAGAAAAGAGAAAGAATGTTATTGTTGTTTGCGGGGATTTCAATTACCGTTATCTGGAGGATAAGACGTCCAGTATGCGTGTGGAACTCTTTTGGAGAAACTAATATTCGATGAAATGTTAGTGGCACACAAAATTTCTTGAGTGACAACTTTTCGATGAGAGAAAAGTAGCTCAATAATTGATCTGACTGTAAGTAATGAATTGCATAGGATATGTTTGGACAAGTGGACGGTAGGAACTAACATTTATAGTGACCATGTGGAAATAGTATATGAAATAAACGGGAATGAGCATAATAGGAGATATGGCGACGAATTATGATCTAAACTTCCCATGAGTACGACTGGATACGTTAAAGCAAAATATGGATGACAAACAAGGGGTATTAATATCAGATGAGATTTATAAAATAGATAAAAGAATAGATAATCTACAACTAACAGTTTTAAGAGAAATTAATGCCTATGCAGGGAAGCGTGGTAGTAGATGCCGCTGTGGAAACATATGGTGGAGTAAAGATTTAACTTTATTGAAGAAAGAGGAACCGAGAGAGACACAAGTATCAGAGGCGGAGAGTAAAGGATGAGATAAAACAGGATCTGCAAATAAGGTATGAGTAGTCTTCAGGTGTATAAAAGAAAGATAGTGGAAGCAAATAACTTTACTGGTGCGAATTGTCTACAAAAATATCGGCACTAATATACGGGTATACCATACAGCATTGGGCAACAGAAGTTATGAAACCAGGAAATATGGAGTACTATGAAACAGGAGAAACGGATGAATGGGTAGATACGGGGAAAAATATGGTAGAGAAGATCTTGCAAGTACAAGAAGATTTTGCATAGGAAGGACCATGGGGAAAATATGTTTCCAAGGAAGAAATAGAACTGGTGATTATAAATCTTAAAAACACGAAAAGTCCTGGATACGATCGTTTTCCTTTATTTTGAAGCGTACCAAGTACAACCGAAATGCTCCATGTCCAGTCAGAATTTCATACATTATTCTTGGTTGTTTGAACCACACTCGGTTTTTCTTAACAAATTTAAGATCCTGGATATAGACACAGTGCTGTTATTACTTACTCTCCATCATGTTTGCCATGCTGTCATTAGGAAGTTTGTCAATTTCGTTCGTGACGTATTGCTGTTGCACGTATCTCCTCCCCGTTCAGCATTATTGCCCCAGTCTGGTTTAGTGTATGTATATACCGTACGTTTTGTACATAGAGGTCAATTAGTAGTAATCCCGTTCAGACTTTTAAAGCCTCTATTTGTATCGTTTTGTAATACCCTGATGCATGTAACAGACATTGTCTCTCTACCCTTCTTAATCAGCGTTCATAATAAGTAATATTTTGTAACCTCTCTCCCCGTACCGCACATCCATGAACCATAACTTGTCTTATTGATCCGTGGATAAAGTCTGCAAATTCTTTCTAGTGATGTTGCAATGATGAATTTCCATCCTCATCTTGCTGTACAATATTGCCCTGACACGTATGGCAAAATGACTCAGATGTGCCTCAATATTCTATTTTTCGTGCAGATTCACTTCTAGGTAGCGATGCATCCGAAGTATCTGCACTGGTTTGTAACTGAACCGAACAATGAAGTTTCTCCTATTTACCTTCGGGTGTCGAAACTATATGATCCTCGTTTTAATTACTGATAGCTGTAAATCAGATTTCGCACATCTGTTGCACAGATGTTTAGTGACCTTTGAAACCTTTGTTCTAAACCATGGCGTGAATTTGCATAAATGAGCACCATTAAACCATCAGTATATGCGACAACTTCTATTTTCTCATGTTTCCAGGCCAAGATTTGGAGCAATATGCTTTCTAATCCTGAATCTAATTGCAATACATTTATCTCATTGATGTGGTAGGTAAACCCTGAGATAAACCTTTTCATGCAAGCTGTTAGATTTTAAAGATGACATTTCAATCATTTCTGAACAATGTTCCACTGCTATTTTATTTACATCATGGTAAGTTTCAAAATTTTTGCCTGCATAAAGTAAAGTTATGATCAGATGTGTCATAATTTTCTAATAAACTTAACTCATCTCCACTTAGAGATGAAATCAAAGAAGGTAACCTTTGCACATCCGTGATGACAGTGATGGCAATGAACGTGCTGAACCCTGTGGGCACCTTATTGTTGCTTGTCGTACCCAAGGCTCAACACCAGTGTCCGATCTGTGTAATATGACTGCACCTTATTCAGTAGGTAAATTGATAATCATTTCGACCATAGCGTGTCTATGACCCACCTCCAGCACACATGATCAAAAGCGCCTTGAATATATAAAAATATTCCAGACACAATACTTCGTTACTCGTCCTGTTATTTTTAAATTAACAATTGTAGTGCATCTTTTGTACTTCTCCCAGGCACAAACACAAATTGTGGGTCATTCATATTCCCTTATTTCAGGGAATATGATTTTGTACCCTTCTTGTACCAATCTTATCTAGTAATTTACCGTAAGTTGGATCTAGAGTAATCGGTCGATATGATGTTGGAGTATGGGCTGGTTTGTCTTTCCCTTTCAGAAACTACTTTATTACTCCTATTTCCCAATATTTTGTATTATAACATCTCCGAAGACAGGAATTAGACATATCATTTATTGTTGAGTCTAGCGTATTGTGCATCAACTCATTAATATATTGTCTTAATCTGGAGCCTTTTGGGTGTAATTTTCATCTCTGCTTCCCGTATTTCTACTGGTGTGATGATCTCTATATTATCGCTATTGAAGTCAGCATAGTCCCACTCTTCTATGCTATCAGTAGGGTATAACGCATCCAGCAAGCGATTGCCCGTCTCCTCCCATGCTGTCGTGAACCCAGTTTCCGTGAGTTGCGTCGTCCATATTTCGTTTTACCTTATCGACACTGACTATATATAGCAGCCCCCAAACTCTCTTTTCAAGTACACGTAGCTGAAACTGAACCAGTTGCTTTCCGCCTCTACGGTTGCCAATTTGTACTCATGTTTTTACTCTTATATTACTGTAATGGCTTTGTTATATTCCTTCCTGTCCACTTAGTTAGTTGCAATGTATGCCGTACTCTACTCAGTTCCCACTTTATCTTGCCCTTCTGTTGGCTCAGGTGGTAGCGTCTCGCTCCTCACCAAGTCATTTCGTGTTCCATGCTCGGTGGGGTCAGAAAAATTTGTAGCTTTCCTCACGAATGTCCCAGTTCATATAGCTGTGACTACTGAAAAGCGAACCATCCTTCCTCTATACACCTCCTGTTTGTTTCAATAACTCTAACAATTATTAACAACTTCTACTAACCTCTGCACGTGGGCCAAGTTGTTGGTAAACCCAGTTAACCGGCCCACTTACTAAAAATAGCCTACCACCCTACAACTACATCCTATGTAGATAAGCTTCAATAGCACGCTACATTTCCTATTTACAAACATAATGGTGAAATTTTATCTTATTCAATGCTGCTGACCACCACCGGACCCACCTCCCTCGATGATCTGTGTGTTGCAGACATTTTGCACTTTCTCGTAATATGCTGAGCAGAAATGCAACAACAGTTGAATCTATGTTTCCCTCATATCCCTGCGTCTGGGTTTCCATTTCGGTTTTTATTTCACGCTTGCACCCATGTAATTTTTTCCTATTAATACGTCGAAAACTCATTGACCCTCTCTTTGTCCCGCAGGATTTTCACTCCTTTGAATACATATGGATATACCTCTATGATCGCTGTTTTCCCGACATACATGCTAATTCTCCACATTCAAAGCTGTCCATTTATTGTTGAAACGTGAAGATGTAGAGGCAGCTTTTTTAAATTATTTATTTCTGTGACTGACAGTCAGTCTCCTTGTACACGTTGCTTTCGCAAAACAAGGATCTCACTTTAAGTTTCTCTTCAATACATTCTCCCTGGCGCTATAGAGGTGTTACCCATCCCGAACGAGATTTGAGGTGGGTCCATCTTCTACTGCCTTTCGTATACCTCCTACATGGCTGACGGAGTCTTCAAATTCGTTGTATTTGCTCTCTGTCTCGATTAATTGGTGATGTTCTTCCACATTTATCGTATCAATGCATCCCATCTCCCGCAGAAATTTCGCTCTCTCTGGGGCATTACGCAGACAACCGAGGCAACGTCGGTTTCATGTGGTTTCGGGTGGACGGGTTAGCTTCAGTCGACTAGCTACGACGTGTGGAGTACTGGGAATCTTCTCGACTCCACCAACTGAAATAGGGACAACTCTAACAATCGGTGGTGGAGACTGATGCGTAAGAAACCTTAAAAAGATATTGAACTTCATAAACAAAGAGGACGCTCGTTTTATTGGTGGTGGAAGGCCTAGGAGGGGTCTTTATAAAAATCCTGAAAATTGTCACCCTGGTCATGAAATAAATGTTTCTTCTTCAATAGCCGGTTCTTTATTACTAAATTCCGATACGTCACGCGGCAACACCTTAAACCAATTTCAACTGTCAAGGAATTCGATTCTTCTACATTTTTGAAGAACTTATTATTGAAAAATAAACACACATAGACATCTGTGGATACGTAGACATAAAGTAACAAATCTAGACATTTTCTGGTTCTATTATTCCCCCACGGTAACCCAAGGTAACAGTTGCTTTTATCACAAACCTTACAAAGTTTAGCATACGGTAAAATTATTACTTTCTTTTTATTCGAACGTGCCAACAACCTTTCATTATTTACTTTACTCATGCTAAAATATTTCTTCCTCACAACATTAATGGTGTTCAAATTTCTTTATTAAATTTCGAAATATTTTTATTCATAAAGTTAAAATACTAGTTTTGTCTTAAGATTTCCAAAATTTTGCATTTTTTATTCCTAAAATTAGGGGAATTTACCATGCAACTTTGTTATAAACGTAATTGCGATTACTACAATGTATAACCTTACAAAAAGACATGAAATCCCACCAAAAACATATCTGTGAAATAATAGCGATTATTTTTGTGGGTCTTTACGGCTCTTCGACATCGAGGTCATTAGAGCCCTAAAATTTTGTGCAGGTAGGGAAAATGCAGTTACGCACTAAGGAGAACCAACATGACTCTCCCCGCATGTGGGACTCGCCGAATGACTCAACCAAACCCACTAAAAACCCACCTGAATTACAATATACCAAGAGGAATTTGAATACCCTAGCCCTAATAGTGTCGGGATCGAAAAGAACAAGAGGTGACCAAGGAAGTTCAGGAAAGAGAATGGAAGGAGTCTAGCACAAGTAAGTGGAAGTAATGCCAGAATCAGCTCGGGGCCCCGTGTTTTTCCGAACACGTACGTACTAGATGTAAGTCCCCTGGGGGAAATAATAGCGAAGATTGAGTAGCATAGAGGTAAACTGTAAAACAACAGAGAGAGAGAGAGATCTAGAGAGTAAAGTCACCAAGAAAAGTTAATATAGACAGAAACCAGAGTAATGTGTCTGAACAAATTAATCAACAACTTCTTATATTCAATGCTCTAATGATGTTCCATATTTTGTAACTTAATTTCATTTTGGAACTTGATTTTATCTAGTATCGATTTTACGTCGGAACTCATAGACTTCAATACCATTTCTTCCTAAACAGATGAAAATGACGGACACACGAAGAGATCACAGAGTGGTCAATTGACCCTATATATGACCCAGAAAGTGTTCCCCTATTGTCAAAATGAAAGTACGCACGAGCCCTTCGTCGAATTGGTCCACAAGTGTGAAACGAAGTTAATTTCTTTGTAGTCTAAGAGTCAAAGAGCATTTTTGTATGTCACTTTGTCTAGAAAATTTTACAGTTTTTATCTTTTCTTTATTGCCAAAGATCACCGAACCGACTGACACAGGCTGGAGAGTCAGTGTGAAAACGTCTCTTTTGCAATTCACCCGCAAAATGACCACAAAAACCAGTATAGCGATTTTTATTTTTTTCCTATAATAATAAGTGACTTTATTATTGGTAATATTTTGTCGGAAGATAAATGGTTCCTAACAAGACTTCAACTTATATGAAATTTGCAACATTTGCATAGTGTCAAAGCTGTTAAAATGTAATGTCCACCAACCGTAAAACCATTTTGTGTGCAATGGTAATCCAACTTCCATCTTTCTTTGAGGTATGTGGAAGAGTATTTTCCGGTGTTTAAATCACTCTCTAGTAGAGCAGTTTACCACTTTTTAAAGAAAAGTCTTGCAGACAGTACAACAAGGAACATACGAATGTGTATGTAGGCTATATCCAGCATACTTATAGAGGAACACACGCCTGACAATTAGAGTAACTTTTGCGGAAACCTAACTTATGGCAAGTAAGAGGTGAGTTTGCTAGTAGCTCTCTTCGTTCCTAACAGGATCAGCAGTCTAGAGTGCGCAAGAGCCCGTGGCAGTGCTCGGAAACTATTTTTCGACAAGATGAAAATCTGACATGCGTGACAGAATGGGGTTCCATTTAAAGGCATGGCATGGTTATTTACACTGCAGCTGTAGCCCTGTCCCAATTCAGGTATCCTTCCTTTTCTTCCTCTCCATTATTGAATACACAGATACTCGCTTACATCCAGGCAGAATAGCAGCACGTTGTCATTCACGAAGTAATAGCTCACTCTCTTTCTAATTGTGTTAAAAATAATCTGATAATTAAAAAGTGACACATTCGAAACGAGTTGTTGAGCGCACGTTCGACAGCTATTTCGAATCTTTTTACTTATTCCACGGATGGAGCCAAAATTGGAACGACCATGAGAAGCGCAACAGATAGATCGATAGAACAGGGGGATGAGAAGAGGATAGTCAATGAATCCAGGCGACTGGTGTGAGCGCGAGGCGCCATTATGCACAGTATAGCTAAAAATTAAAGAAAATTGAACATAAAATATTATTTTTTACTACGTTCGATCTCCATCAACGATTAGATTAAGTGACTAAACCGACCTACTATTCGCTAACGTTATTAATCAAGAATTGAGATATAACTAAAACAAAGCATTCGTATTTTTATTTTATTAAAAAGTAAAGGGGTGAGTGGCATTCGCCTAGTGAGAAAATACCCCGTTGAACACGAGTATTTAAAAAATAACCATTATGAGAATAAAACTAAATAATAAACGTTTTGGAAGATTATGTGTTTAGTTAAGATACACATTTTGCTATATATTTTGGTATCACAACGTACTTGTGCAATCCTGATTACCAAAGTTATGCCATAAAGGAACTAATTCCCGTCCAGTGAAATAATGAGAAATTGATTCGGCACTAATGTGAAATGTATTACTGTGTATCAACTAAAACAAGGACTTAAAGAAAATGGAATATTATTTGTTTCTCAAAACGTGATAGCTCACGTCACTTTCTTCAGAGTCGAAACGCTAGACGATAAATTGCAATGAATTCGTTTTGCAAATCTTACTTCAGAATTATAAAATCTTTCTATTTTCAATCAGCAAACAAGATTTTCAATTAATTGGTACGCTAGCAAGTTACTAACAGCAACAAAAATTGCATTGGGAGGAAAAAAAATTTTTTCTTTTCAGACATAATTTGACATTTTCTTTTTTAATTTTATTTTTCGTATGGAAATATTATGGGATTTTCTGGGACGAAGAAAGATAGAGAGAGTTTAACTTTTTGAGTGAATTATTGTTTAAGTGCCCAAGTTGCATCATCTTATATCCCAGTAAAAATAGGATTGTGCTTGGAAACAATACCCGGAGAGTTGGCATATTTAGGAGCTAGTGTTTGGAATGAAGAGATACTTTTGTGATGTCACGTTAATAAAATCTGTGTTACGTAGATGCAAGTTTGTTGATATATAAGTATTCAGTTCTTTTTTTCTATTTCATTAGACTTAAATCTTTGTTTTTTACCAAGACTGCATCCTCCCTTTGCTTAGTTCACTGGCATTTTTGCATTAAAAATTATTTTCATGGCAATTTATATAGATGAATTAAGACACATATTATGACAGAAAAACATAAAACCTTACGAGAAAGGTAATAACCTACTTGAATAGCAGAAATCAGAACATAACTTCTTTTGTAGCCCTCATAACGAATATTCAAGTGGTACACCGTTTACGTAAGCTATTCTTATTTTCCTGTCTGTAATTAAAGAAGAAACTAGAATTAATTCTTGATAAATTACAAAAATGTATTCCAGTTGTCATTTTAAGTACTCTTTATTTCAATATTATAAAAATCGCAGTCTTGATAGTAGCTATTCCGGGCCAACTGCAACACCAACTAGCTGAAAATGTTATACTACATTTCTGAGTTGTTACCATTTATGCACCAACTTTCCACAAAGTACATTTTCTATTATGTTGCAATTCCTTTACTCCCGCTTCGATGGATAGAGAAGGCACTAAGTCAACAAAACAAAGCAAGATCAATGAGATTCGCGAAATACGGCAATTCTGGAGAACACGCACACATATAAGAGAAATACAGGTGAATGATTTGGATGCAGTGCATTCAGCTGTACAGTGAATATTGTAACTCCATGACATTTGGTCCAGAAATTCAAACTATCCGCGAATATTTTCATTCCGGCAACATGACACTAAAAAATCCTTCAAGATGACTTCAGACTTCAGAAAGTTTATATTTTTTTCAATATTTTTCAATAATGAATTTAATAAGAGATAGCTACAAAATAAACAACTTTTAACGACATTTGAAATAGATTTGTTATTCCATAAAATTGCATCATATACACGCGAGAGGGATTTAAAAGTATGTAAAGCTATGAGAGATCTCTCCGATTTATGATTCAAGAACTCGTGTCTGACATCTCTTCCGCTCGTGAGATTTCCAATCTCTGTAAATTAACTGATTAACAAACGTCAAGAAATACAATTACCTGCAATCCTGAAGAAAGAAAAGCGGATAAAACAGATGTCATTTCAGAAGATTAATTTATCTCGGAGTGAAGAGAATTTTGAAGGTGACCCCGTTTCAGGAGATCCAAAATGGGGAATTTTGTTATCTCGATAGTTAGTTATTATCATTTAATTGAATATTAATTAAAATTATGCTATTGAGAAATAAAGAGATTTCTTATTTTCTGTCATATCAACCCTTGAAACACTAATATAAGAGTAAACATAAATTGATTTTTTTCTTGAGCATTTAATTTTTTTCGCAATGAACACAGTGTATGAATTGATGCCAACGTCATCGATAATATAGACAAATGTTTCAAATATAATGATGTTTATGTAAGTGATAAATAAGAAACAATTATATTCTACAAAATCACGAAATTAAGCAATTTTTTTTTTGTTTTTTTGTGGGGCTTTACGGCTCGCCGACATCGAGGTCATTAGAGCTCTAAAATTTTGTACAGGCGGGAAAAATGCAGTTATGAACTAGGGAGAGCCAACATGACTCTCCCCGCGTGTGGGACTCGCCGAATGACTCAACCATACCCACTAAAAACCCTCCTGAGTTACAGTATGACAAAAAAAAATTTTTTAACGAGGGAAAAGAGACAAGAAAGTTCCTAAAACATTAAAAAAATCCAAAACAAAGAGAAAAAAATCAAATTTAAAAAGAGAAAGAGAAAAATATAAATTTAAAGCAAAGGAAAGAAGAAAAGAGAGAGATTTAAATCCAAACCCTCCCGAGAACTTGTGGGAGGAGCCCCGTTTCGTTTATGGATTTGAGTAAAAACATACAAAGAGAGATCAGATACTATTCCAGAGGCCAATTTCCGGAAGGAATCTGAAAAGACGCATTAAAATCGGTTCATTTTGTCCCAGCAGAACGTTCAAACTGTGCTGTAGATTGTGTCGCCGTCGGCTGGTACTATATTTAAGACACTCCAGAAGAAAGTGTTCCACGGTAAGTGTTGTGTTGCAAGTTACACAGACGGGGGGAGGTTCACCGCGTAAGAGATGACCATGGGTAAGATAGCAGTGCCCAATACGAAGGTGTGTAAGGATTACTTCTTCGCGTCTGTTGGCGTGGGTCCAGGTCTTAACGGAGTTTTTTACTTTCCTTAGCTTGAACGTGCGACTTTGCCATTCGGCGTGCCATGTCTCAAGAAGAGACGATCTTATGGCAACCTTCGTCTGACGTAGGAACAGATGAAAGGTCAAGGACTGTCCTCAGTGTTCCCCACTTCGCTGCCTCATCAGCTTCTTCATTATCCATTATACCCACATGCCCAGGAACCCAACAAAAGACTATTTCAAAATTTCTAGATACTAGATGGCTTGTTTTTTATTTATCAATATTGTCACTAGCTAAATAATAGTCAAGAAATCCTTCCTTCCTATTAAGGGTGAAATTTTATTAGGGGGACAAGATATTTCGGAAAACGTATTTCATCAATCGAACAAAAGAATAGATAATTCGAAAGAATTAATATTTTTGAGAATGTGAGAGAAAAATATAGATGTTTAGAATAATTTTGGCAAATTGTGTTTATGGCACTACTTTCCTAGAGCAAGTCAGCTACGTTCAATTTATATATTGTTCACTAATGTAGTAGTTATATAAAAGATCAATAAACCATGTTATAGTTGCGTTTAATATTTTTTGATATTACGGCATCGAAATTGAAAAAACTACGGAAAATGCCAAATATATTTGTGAAAGAAAATTCAGATAGAGGAAACTTCGTAGGAGAGATATTGCGAGTACTCCTAACAATGTATCCCTACCTTCTCAACAATTACAGAGAAAATATGCATGCTTTTGTAGATTCCATGACAATCGCGCACAAATTTTAGAAATATCGGTCAACAACTTTCTTTCAAATCATATATCCGTTTTTCGTTGAACCTATTTAACTAACAACTAAAAGGGTTCTATAAGTTCGATTTACCATGACTGAATAAATATTAAATTATATTTGTATATCTGGGATGTATTAAAATACATTTGTATGTATGGGAAGCAATAGTGTTCCGATTACAATGGCTACACTCTGTTCAAAGAAGTAAATATAATTTTTTTACATGAAAATTCATAGAATAGGGATTGTCTCTTATGTCTTGGAAACGGTCCCTTCGAAGAGTTCAAGAAGAAACAATATAGGAAAAGGTGTCATGCATAGAATAAGATCAAAAACACGAACTCAGGACGGCCATTTCAGCGACAGGACGTAGCAGTCATTTCTCTTGTAATTTGTTATTGAATTCTTTATATCATTTATGTCATTACACCATGGAAATTGGAAGTTTTTTAAGTGTTGCTTCATGTCTAGTGGTAAATGATTTTAATTTTCAAATGGACGATAAAGATCGACTTCTTTTGTGGGGCTTTAGGGCTCGTCAACAGCGAGGTCATTAGAGCCCTTAAAACTTGTACAGGTAGGGAAAATGCAGTTACGCACTAGGGAGAGCCAACATGACTCTCCCCGCGTGTGGGACTCGCCGAAAGACTCAGCCATACCCACTAAAAACCCTCCTGCATTACAACTCAAAACACAAATTCAAACATATCACATGACTTTTACTAAAAACATTTTTAAAAAAAGAAGAAGAGGAAAGAGGAAAATGAAAGATACCCTAGCCCTAATAGCGTCGGGATCGAAAAGAACAAGAGGTGACCAAGGGAGGTCAGAAAAGAGAAAGGAAGGAGCATGGCACAAGTAAGTGGGAGCAATGCCAGACTCAGCTCGCGGCCCCGTGTTCGCCAAACACGTACTTACTAGATGTAAGTCCCCTGGGGGGGATAAAGATCGATATTTTCCCATAACTGTGGTGCTTTTAAGACTACATTACGATGGTGTGTTCTTATATTATGACACACATAGCAAAATAAAAATTAGAATGCTTCTTTTGCGTGTAAATACAATATACCATGCAAACACCTTCGAACTTTAGTGAGCAAATCATTTTCTTATTTTTGTACCAATAACTCAAAGGTGGTTAAAATTTAAAGACATTTAGTAAAAATAGTCAAATGAATTGTAATGGCTACAAACAATCTTATGTTAATATAATTTTCACATTAAAAAAAAAGTTTTTTTCACATTTCAAAGCAAAAACATCCTTTTACGACCATAATAATAAATCATCACAGAAAAGATACTCAGAAATGTAAGTTAAGTAGAAGTAGTTACAAATTGCTGTAGGAGCTCTTCTTTTCGGAGAGACCATGAAAATAAAGCGACTTGGTAAATTGTCTATTGCCATATTTGTGTAATCCTTTATTCCGAGCGTCTTTTCTTTTCCTAACATGAATTTGTAAATACTGAGAAAGAAACGTCTTACATAATAATACGACTATGGATAATGGAGCGCGCTTTAATAACAATGAAGCGCGTGATAGTCATTGTGGAGACGTGGCCGTCGGGGTCAGTAGCAACGGTCGCAGCTGAGGCGCTCGCCGACCGGCGGCGCGGCGGCGCTGTGTGTAGAGGAGTTATTTTCGTTCGGGCCATCGCCGCCACTTCCACCTGATGAGCGAGCAAGCGTCGCGGCGATGCGGTGCGGAGGGGCGCGGCGGATGGATGGACGGACGCGGAGCGGCGCCGCGCGCTAACGCGCTCCACGCTCCGAGTAACGGGATGCTGCGCTCCAGATCGACCCGAGAAAGTGCAGAGAGGAGTGCGCCGAATCCGTAGTGTATTGATCAAAATTTCCGCGCCGGTGACTGCCGACTCGGAACGACGGCGCGCCACTGTGCCCAGACAGAGACAGCGTCGTCCCGCACGATGGGTGAGGGCGGAGCGGAACGAGTCAGGAGGCACTGAGGACGGGGGTCGAAGAGAGGGTGTGCAACCAGAGGATGAGCCCTGAGGGTGAGGAGGGGGTGGCGGGGCAAGACATGGAGGGGGCAGCGCATGGCCGAGCAGAGGGGCGTGGGTTCGGTGGCGGAGAAACCGAGAGGGAGAGCCATCCACACGCAGCCGCAGCTGCCTGCTTGCGTCTACCCTGACAGCGCGGTCACAGCCGGCGCCAGTCGCGAGTGAGCGTCCAGCCGCGACAGAAGTGCGCTTGGCTGGAAGACGTACCAGGCCATGCAAGAGGATTCAGACATGGCGGATTTCTCGCCTGTTGTGGAACTAAACGTGGGAGGCGTGTTTTACACTACAGCGTTAAGCACATTGACGCGCGAAGCCGACTCCTTGTTGGCGCATATGTTCACCGGTAAACAGCCACCACCACCCAAGGACGCCAAGGGAAAGTACTTCCTGGATCGCGACGGTGTCCTTTTCCGGTATGTTCTTGATTATCTACGCAACCAGGCGTTGGTGCTCCCCGAGAAATTCTGTGAAAAGGAGCGTCTTCGGCAAGAAGCCGGTTACTTCGGCTTGCCGGGAATGGTGGAGGCCGTGAATCAGTTCAAGGACGCATTGGCAGTCACAGACAAGACACGTTCTCCTGGCTACATCACTGTGGGATACCGTGGCAGCTTCCAATTCGGACGTGATGGTCTCGCGGATGTCAAGTTCCGTAAACTGTCGCGAATCCTTGTGTGTGGCCGAGTGGCCTTGTGTCGTGACGTCTTCGGCGAGACCCTCAATGAGAGCAGAGATCCAGACCACGGCGTGAGCGATCGCTACACGTCACGCTTCTTCCTCAAACACTCTTTCATTGAGCAAGCCTTCGACATGCTTCAAGAGCAAGGATACAAGCTAGCCGGAAGTTGTGGCTCCGGCACTGCGGGTGGCGCTACGGCCGATCTCAAGCCCGGCGTCGATTCAGAAGAGAACCGCTGGAATCATTACAACGAGTTTGTCTTTGTTCGCGACTAAATGCGCGACACGCGTCTGCCATCACCCAATAACATTCCTTCAGTGTTGACTTCTTCGCGCCACACGTGAACACGTGAAGTCCATTCGCCTCGTGGCATCTCGCTGCGAAAAGAACTCTCTGAAACGGATCTTCTAAGTCACTTTACTCATACTCTCATCTGTGTTCCAGAACATGGACTCTCGAATTTTTATATAGTCTGATTTTCTAAAGAATTGCCAAAAAGGGAATATGAACAGTGGACATTTGTTCTTGGTCAAAGAGAATTCACTGCTTCTCCTGCAAGATGTTTCATTCATGTATCAGTTTTTATAGCGTTACTCTACTACTATTCCCTCATGATGAAATTGTGATAGGCTGCTGCAGTGGCAACGTGCACGCGCGCGCGGGCGGCGTCTCCGTGTGGCTGCGAGGAAGTGCTTCTAGAGGCCCCCGGTGAGACGACCAGCGGACACTGTCCACTTCCATTCAGAACTTTTATTTGTTTAACGATCCTCATTCGATTACGATTTGTGTATCTTGTGGAAAAAATTTGCCATTAATAATAAGTTATTAGATGGACGATTTCTTACAAAAAACGACCAATAGTTGAACAGATTATCACCAAGTACCAAAATGTCAGAAGAGCATTAAATGCTATTCATCGTTGGACTCATAATTTGTGACGGAATTGTGATGAAGAGTTACAACGCCATTTTCTATTCTCGTGAAGAAACGGGATAGTTGCATTTTTAATGAATCGATCTTCGAATATGTTGAATGTTTCTTATGATGTTTAATGTAAAATTGAAAAGGTGGGAGTGTATTTAGTTAGTCTGAATAATATATTTTTCTCTTGTATGCGATACGACCAAATGAGGAATGGTATAGAAATAGACTCTCTACTCATCTGAATGGTGCTGGTGGCTTGAGATGGAACGAATGAGTAATGAAAATTTTGGTTTTCTATTTTCGCACATAATGTGATATTTTCTTCTCAATATTCTCCTATTATATACTCTTCTTGATTGTTCAAACTGCATTTTGAGCGGATGTTTCTCAATCTTTTGAAACAGGAAAGCTGAAGTATTATCTCATCTAAGAGGAAGTTGCGGTCGCACAGTCACAGACCGCTGCAGATTCCACTCATCTATGTCTTTTCCAAGGCGCTCCGTTTATTGAAGTAATAAACATGAACTCTTATCCAGATACAATATTGTTATGATACAAATGTAACATGCAATTGTATACGACTCGTTGACTACGTGTTACTTTCGATCAAAACTATCTTTCTGAAATATGCCACATAATACAAAACTCGATGGAATTACTTTTAACTATCACTCCAAATATCTAACAATTAATAAAAATGACTCAATATATCTTGGAATTACCATGTTATTGAGCATGATCCTTAAATCTATCATTCTAGAATTCACTAAACCACTTTCTGACAAACAAATAAACAAACTTCTTCTTTACGTAATTAAAGGAATGTTAAGTATTTTTTCGTGAATCAATCGATTAATTCCATTTTTCCAAGTAACATTGAAAATATTCGTTATTTGTTCATTTCTTAACGGCTTTTCCACATGTATTTTTAGATTATCATAATCTTTCGATTGGACGCTATGGAATTATCTTTCATTCTGACCCCTACAATTTAAGTTTATCGGAGGGAGAAATTATGTACGAATACAATGAGAGCAATTGATTCTAGAATCGTAAATACTTTGAATGATACTATCTTAATTAATATTAAGAGTAATTTATAGTAATTGTCGGAGTTAGGTTCAATCGTCGTAAGTCAGTATTTTTGTCGCAGGGAGAGAAACTTGAAACTCGTTCTACATTTGGCTTACAAGCCCCTACCTCTTAAGGTTTACAAAACGTACCAGATTTTCCATCGTTTTCATATATCTTGGATAATCACATTGCTGCTTAATGTGAGAGTGAAACATATGCTAGTAAATTATAGTAAAGTATTTAGACTGTTTGTGCACGTACCGTTTATTTCTCTCGAAATGGCAAGTATCTTGATCAAATTACAAAATAAAAATATTGGGATTTTTATTAATAATGCCATTCATTAAATTGTAATGGAACTAGGCGTACAATTTAAGTTTGATAGTTCATTTAATTTTCGTAAGTGTACTGTTGTGTAATGCCACAAACAATCTCTCTCTTTATTTTTTTTATTTTTATTTTTTATTTTTTTGCTTCAATAAATTGACAGTTTATTGCAAATCACACACTTGGAAAGTCGTAAAAATTCGCAAATTTTATTTTGTATCAATACAATATAATAATGTCGCACATTGAGCTTCATATTTCAGAAATAGTCAAAATCTATTACCATACCCAGAGTAAAATGATGTAAACATTGTTCTTCCCATGCAGCAATATAATGAAGAAACATATCGCAAAACAACTCCGAGTAAATATGAAATAGAATTGTGGGAATTTATAGTATCACAAACAATGCATTTCAATGTTAATCAACAAGTAAATAAACTCTTGTCATCAAGAGCGTCGGCAAGCACCTGATGTAACATTTAATAAACCAACGATAGGTTCCGAAAAATAGCGAATGCATTACATATTCAAGTTGTGTTTTAGCAATGAGAGGTGTCCTCTTCATCAAGATATGAACACTATTATGCGAAACATAGACACTTGAACATCGGAAACAGGGTTACAATCGAAAAACCTAAATTCTATATTTTTGGTTACAGACTGTTGGTCTTTTTTTGTAAAAGCATAACGAATCTTGGATCATTCTCACTTCTTCCTGTATGTATGTATATAAAATATATGTGTACGTTATGTATATGTTTAAAAGGGAACTGTACTACCCCTGTAATAGTATATGCACAATATATAATAGGTTCATCACACATTGTATAATATTTATCATAAGGCGTCTGATCTGATATATGAATATATGTAGAGGTATGTGTTTAAGAGTTGGTAGTATGACAAGTGGAACAATCAGTGTTTTCTGAGAACAATTTCGTTAGTTAAAATACATTTAATACTGTATTTTCCTTCTTTCCCCCAAATCGCGTTGTGATATGAGAAAGTCCTTTCTTGTGCTAACATATGTCGTTCATGAGTACAGTGACGCACTCTTCTGTACGATTTTACAAGTTCTATTTCTCTGACAAGGAA
>NNCF01126836.1:505199-528581 GCA_002313205.1 Laupala kohalensis | reverse complement strand
ATATATATATATATATATATATATACACACACTTAAGTAATGTTTCATACAACTAATTCTTTAAAGAGTAAAACAATGGCTTTTTGCATTTCTTCGCGTGGATATTTAGATAATATATTTCTGCAGTTTTTCATCAGTAAATTTCAATTCTGTTGTAATTGGTGCGACAATAAAAAATGAAAATTAGATATGAACCATAAGTGTGAATTTAAGCAAAATAATTTGTAAAATATTAATTTGAAATGACACTTAATTTGGAACATTATAATATAAACAATATATAATTATTTTTATGTTTAATTAACTATTAAGTACACTAAAAGGACCTGATACTTTAAAATTAACTCCATCCCACTATTACTTCTTCATGATTTATAATAATATTAATTAATACATATATTTTATTTGTATATAATTTTTATATTAACATATATCAGGCATGGTACTTTATCTATATTTTGCGATGTTACTAAGGATTTCCATTGTATAGTAATGTGAGTTGCTGAATAATAATGATTTACAACATAAATTCATATATCAAAAATATTCTACGGTTATGTAGAAACATACGGGTACCGCAACAATACATAACTAAAAAAATGAATAAATACTTTTGTAACTTCCCGATAATGTAATTTTTCTTTATGACCCCACCAAAAGTGTATTTAAAACATCCAAATTAATTTTAATAATCACTATTAATCATAATAAAATTAGTAAATAACATCGCAGTGTCGCTTTAACACGTATACTATTTTTCTTATGGACCTTAATTCTACTTCGTTAATTCAATGACGTTTTTCTACATCTTACCACATCATTTTCATCCATTAGACTTTTTTTTTCACAGACAAAGCATCCAACTCATTTTTCTCGTTTTTTGTAGCACATTTGGAATTACTGACGAGAATTTTTTCAAGACGAAAATTTCGTAATTTATAAATATGAGAATTTTCTAAATTTTTACAATTATGGTATTTTCAGTCATTAAGGTATCTTTTATGTAATGATTTTTTATTCTATTGCGATTTTGTCACGTATATATCACTGACAGACTTATTGATATACATATCAAAGTTCAATGTTCTGTCTTGAAGATATGATAGAAATGTCCGATTGAAATTATGAATGATTGAAGATGATTGAAATTCTAACAAAACGAGCGGTAAAATTATGTATTAAAAGGGGCATTTAAAATGATTCATCTTGTTCTATAGTTAAATAAAGGATATTGTAAATGACTTTTTAAAAACTGAAATGATCTGTGCAAAAGATAAACGCCCCTTGGCAATGCCAAACACCGATCCTTTTATAAATTTTCCCAACCCACCTTCGAGTGTATCATTGTTCATTATTATGAAGTGCAGGCAATATTGACTACGTTGTCAGGAAGCCTTTAGGCATATTCTGGTATTCCAGGATCAGCGACGGTATGGGTCAATAAAAAAAGTTTTCAATTTTTTTATCCATAATTCCTAGGTTTTAAGTTTCGAATACAGAAGTTCTGGAATTCATTATATTTCAAAGACCTCTGTGATATTTGACAGATGCGGTAGTATCCCACTCCAAAAAGAATTGATAGTTCAAAATATACTCCATGTGTATTCACAAAAACGTAGAAAAATGATAAAAAAATTACCTCGATCACAAAAGTATTACGACAGCCAGAAAGTAAAACTTAATAATTATTTATACAATTGTAGGTTAGTACTTTGAATATTCAATACATGAGGTAAATCACCCAAACTCCGTGATTTTAAGCGCTGTTTAAATTAATTTTTAAGAATTAAGGCAATATTGCGAAGGTATCAGAGAAATGTTTTGCTATTTGCAAGCTTATTTATAACTCAAATTGATATCTGACTTGTGTAGACACTGGTATAAATAAGTCATTGAAATGTAAAATCTATTAAATCAAACAATATATTTGAATAATAAAAGCAGTAAATTCCGAAAATATTTGTGATAGATTGTGTATAGATTTCGAATCTAATTTTAAATCAACTTTAACGGACTTAAGCAGTCACTTCAACACTATTAACAAAACAACAACTCGTTAACTATCAATACGCTCTAATTGTCAAACAATATATTTTATATATATTCTGCTTTATTGAAAAATTATATCCGTTGACCGAATACGTAATTTGATCACCGAGTTTGGAGTAATTATGTAGTTTCCATTCAAACTCAGTGATGAGATTTTTGAAGCAACCCGAATTTTTGCACCTTCCCATGGGAATTTTGTAGTCATGTTTTGACTTTTGTCATAAAATAATATAGCCAAAAAATAACTTTTACGTACAAAACCCTTGATGTCTTAATCTGTAAAATATAGTAAAAATTCGAAAACTTTCACCCTATTTTTGCTTTCTTACAGAATATTCTTCTTTATTGAACCTATTTAATATAAAAACATCGTCCTCTTAAAATTCAAGAATATTAATTATATATTACTATCTTTAATTTTTTTTCTCTGCGTTGATTGGTGAGTAGTGTCAGTCGCTTAGGACAACGTCACTTTTACGTGGAAAAATTTCAATATTAAAAAAGTTATTATACACCAATTTCACGAAAATAAAAAGACAATGCCACTTCCCCCTCTACTCGTTGAAATTAACACAGAATGTCAAGAATACTGTTTGGTTGTAACACAGCAATTCGCGAACTGAGTCAGTGAGTATTATATTCACAGAATGTAATAAATACTAAGATGACGAATTTAATGTATTCCTAGAATTTGTGTCCTTATTCTTGAATTGAAAATCAGGATTCGAGTTTGGTTCGATCATCGTATTTATTTCGTTGTTTATTTAATTATTTACATTTCTTATTTGGTTGATCTTAATATAAAATTTAACAAACTATTTTAATTTGAGCAAAATTAACGTTTATATTTTTTATTTAAAATTTAAAGATTTAATTCATTATATTTTTCAATTACCATATAATTAATGGTGGAAGTCAAGATTATTGTATTATATCTTTACATAATTTATTCTTTGTCGGTATGATAGTGGCAAAAATGCTAATGAGAATTTTCGAAGACATTTATACCGAAACAAATAAAATAATATGTGTAAAAATGTTTCAAACTGCACTAAAATCTATTATGTTGCAACAGTAAAAAAAATTTTCCAAACGTCCTGAAGGATGTTCATACCTCTAAACTCAAATCTTGGATATACTACTGAATTTCATGTTTATATTTTTACCATTCGGACAACATTTTACATAGAAAGATACTCATAAGAATTGATGATCACTTTTGACAGTGCGAAACTCTGTCTCAAGGCTTGTATTTTAATTAAAATTCACGAATAATCAAACGTTTCTCGGAAAATATTTCTTCAGTCAGCGGAATGTGAAAAATTATTTTGCACTTACAATCGGTATTCAAAGCCCATTAAACTTAATGCTTCAAGAAGTGAGGTAAATGAATTATTCAGAGGAAATATATTTGCTAATGAACAAATCAACATTAACGTTATTGACTTTGTGAGATCGAACATAGGGGAAATAGAGGTAATTGTACGAATCTTTGTTAGGTTAAGTTGTATTTCTCCAAGTACGACCAAAGAAACAGAATTTATCACAAACTTATACATCGTTTTATTTATTTTAACATACGAAGCTTCCTGCTTGTTCTCATAGGCAACTATTCAGATTTCAAGCTATTTTTTAATTATTATTATTATTATAAATGTTTATTGCGTACCATACACAATGAACATCGATGTTGAAGGGTAACAGTGCGCGTGCGCAGTAAATTTTGATATCTACCATTACCCTTCATCGCGAATGTGGTAAATAAGTGAACAAAATGTCTTGCTAACAATATCGGATTACCTCAATTAATATTGACTTTTTCTATGAAATTTTACTTTTTTATTTCCCAAAGTCAATTAATAAATAATTTAGCACTTTTCATATAAAATAAACAGAAAATGCACATTACAAAAGATGTCAAGTTGACTCATTTATTTAAAAAAACTAATGAACATTGGAATACGATAAATGTATTTTCTTTTTGTCCCACTAATAGTAATAAAGACAAATAGTACCAATAGAGGAATTATTTCGAAGTATAATATATAAGGCACTAACATATGAATGAGGTACGGAACGCAGTACAGGTAATGGGAGGCATACAAGTATATGCGTACAATTAACCCAAGCGATGATGTCATTACAGTACATCACGTCTTTTATCATCACATCACAGGCATCGACATCAATAGATAGAAGCTATTGAAAGGCTTCACTAAAAGCAAAAGAATTACTGAGCAGTCTTAAATCATTAAATTTATTAAAAAAATAATGTTTTTTGTCTTAAAGTGAAAGTATGTGATGAATTAGGTGATAGTTTTGTGAAACTTTTGAACTCTAACATCGAAGCCACATCAATAGTACCCCTACCTACCGCGTACCAATACCGCGCTCTCCCCTATGGTTCAAAAAATTACATTAGGAGTATATATAGGGGTTATAGCAAATAATATAAAACAAACAAAAAAATTAAATAAGGCAAATACTTACTACTTTCCTTGCAACGAGTGCCGTATGCTTTTCATCTAAACTGTGTTATTTCAATATTATAAGTGAAAAATTGTATCTATCCAGATGAGTAAATATTAAGCTCCTTGTATTTGTATACAAATTGTTTTCGCTAGCATTTTGATCGTTTGTAATTAATTTAGTTTCTGGATTTGAGCTTTCTATTATATTATAGTTTTTTACTTATCAGCAAAGACAACTGGAAAACATCTTTACATACTATTTCAATCAAATTGTTGATCATTACAATAGTGCAACTATTAAAGTAAGGAATTGTTTCAGAGTCAGGAATTTTAAGTTCAATATAAATGCAAAAGAACGTTATATTTAAATAACACTTAAATCATCAACCTATTGATACATTTTATTTCAACAATGTACTTATGACGACAACAGTGGGCTATACACACTCCCGCCTAAACTCCATGCATTCAGACACGTGGCCAGGATTTTACTTAAGGGGTGAGGGGGTCTGCGTTGTAAATGAAATAATCACTTTACAGATGCTCATATTTTATTTTTTATCCAATATTTTAATTTTATTATTATTAAATATATTTTAATTTTATCTAATAGTATCTAAGTCACCATGTATGACTGACTGATTCACTAATCGATGTATCAGAAATGTATACCATTTGTGCTAGTCGTGTAGGTTTGAAATGTGATTCATTTAGGTGTCAAACGGACTACATAATACAAAAAAAGGTGAACATTTTAATTTCAAGTACAATTTTTAAATATGAAAATTTTCTCCATAAAAACATTACGTTGTGGTATGTCATGGATCTAGGCAGAAGCCACCTTGAGTTCAAGAATTCTGTAATATGACGACCGACATCAGGTCCAGTGGCGTAACGTACACCCCCCTCAGGTCCCATGACGTGAGAACAGGGTGGAGATTGGGAGGGTTCGAATAGTCTGTAAGCTTGGTAGTTAACTTTTTTGGTTGTTTTCCAAGTGGGCCTAAAATTTCGAAAATAGATTGTTATTGCGTTAAATCCTTCATGTAAGAGATGAAAAACTTTTCAACCGATGCAAATGCGAACGGACACAGTTTTTAGTTTCAAGACAAAAGAATCAAGAAAGTATTGAATAATTTTGGCGAACTTATCTAGATGAGAGGTTGAAGTATTTCAAAGTATATGTTTGAATGATATTCAGGACACAATAATTTCCCATTCAAATACTACATTCGGAACTACGACAGAAATCAGTAGCCTTTCGTCAGTTTTTCAAAATTTTTATTGACGGCAACATATGTCTGAGAAAGTGAATGTCCAGGTGAACGAATATGAATACGTTGTGTTGACCTTAATTTTCGAATCAACTGCAAAAGAATGGTACCAAAGAAAGAGACTGAAAAAAGGCATTAATTCGGCAATTAGATCCTGGTGCAAGTCTGAAACGTGACTCAACAGTATATAGCTACCTTTGCTTTTTTTCAGTGAGTCAAGTCTAGACACTCCGCAACATCAAGTCTTTACAATATTTACGTCAATACTACTACAGTATTAATAACTATGAGTGTCTTGTTCTTTTTTCTCCATGTATATTTTTTCGTGTATTAATGTAGGTATTTAATCCTTTATTTAACAATATAAGGAATATTTTGTTAAATGTGTTTGGGTTTTATCACCTTATATTAAACTCTTTGTAGTTTTATCACCTTATATTAAATAAATCTCTTGTTTCACAAAATATTTCTAGTGTGCAATAGTTTCTATTACCATAAAGCTGTTGTAATAGTTAATTTGATTTTTGTGAGGATAAGTTTTCATTTTTTATAGAAATCCAATGTTTTAAAAATATAAACATTTCTGAAGACTGTCTCCTCCTCCTTTTCATTTCTTAATTTAAATAAATAAATTTTTCCCAGAGGTAAATAACCAAAATTTTTGTAGCTTTTTTGTTGGCATAACAAGTTTGTTGGCACTTACACAGGCTCATAGTAATTAATACTCAAGTAGTCCAGAACAATGCTACATCAAAAATGCCTAGACTTGACTCACTGACTGGGTGGGAGACTAGAGAGAAGTCTAATTAGGTGTGTACCTATCGACTTTCTTTATTTTATTTTTTGGCGTGGAAGTTCTGGTTCGATGCTTACGATTAATACAAAGATAAATAAGGAATTTCAATAAGTGATGAACAAGTTCTGGGCCACCTGATGAAATCTGTTTGATGGATGAAAACTATTCTGGGTCATAAAACTTGGACAACACATTTTCTTTCAATGTTCCATTTGAACTATAAAGTCGCTAATAAGATTCTTAGTTGTACCTTTCAAACCCAAGAAGTTTTTGGTGTTTTTTCTCTATTATTATTATTTCGTTACCAAAGTATTCAGTCAACTTATATCGGAAATGTTTTTGAGACGTGAATTTGGAAAAGATTTAGTATGTTTTCTAAACATTTAAAAATATCATCAAAGGAAAAATGAATGATATCGAATACATTATCACGAATTGGATCACATACCTTCTCAAATGCATTTGCCATTGCAATTTCCACCGCCGTCCTGAAGATAGAAAGGTCGTTTGACAAAAATCTCTAAAGCATCCTCGGATATATCGCACTTCCGCTGCTACAAGATCTGCACTAGTCTTCTCAATACTTGAAACGACCATTCATCATTTCGCCATGAAAACTGCTCTTCAATATTTTTTTTCATCTCGCGAGTAGTTACCGCCCTTGAAGTAAGTGAAAACTTCAAAAATTTCTCAACTGAAACTTCACGTAGAGTGAAAAAGTTACAAATGTCTACACAAAACATGCAGTAATTTTTGAATCCACTTTCCGCACTACCTAGGCCTATCACGTTAAGTGATGTAGAAGTACTCGCAGAACAGTCAACACCTCGTTTTCTTATACGCCAAAATACTGCTTTTACGTGTGTAATCTTTTTGACATGATTAATGTATACTAACGTTCTCGTGAAAAGGTTCATTTATCAATGATCTCATTGGGCACTACAATCCATTATATTTTGATACCCCCTCACTGTTAATTCATGCAAAAGAGCTTCATCTGTCCCAACTTTGTTTGCAAATTATGCAAACATCCATAATTATTAACACTCGCAGTCAAACCGAACGGCAAGAAACACGCAAACTAAAAGTTGTAAAATATCGGAATACGGAACTTCACAATGCCTGAACTGTACTGAGAACTTCGGATTTCGTTGAGTTCAATAATATAAGCCTCAGCGGGTATCGGCTACACGATATGCAGATACCTATCAATTCGTGGAAACGGCTCCTGGCCCCACCTCGTCTGCCTTTCTACAGTCATTTAAATCAATTCAAAACCAAACATGGTTTTAAAGCTAAGATGTTGCCCTATAAATTTTGTCTCAGGTAATGTACCGAATTAGACCACGGTTCACAATATATAGACACTCGAAGGAAAACCAAACACGTTGAAATCACATTTTTGAACCTTAAATGTTAATTTACCGAAAATCGGTACGACTAAGAGTTAACACTTACCTGACAAATTAAAGAGCGTTTCAAAAAACGAAAACAAATTAGGGTTGTAGCATAATTTATAAACGAAATGCAACTGTTACAATCTAAACCTCAAATTTCTGACTTTTCCGTAATATATTTCCATGTTGTGAAGCACTATAAGAAACTTACTCTTAGTATGTTCAAAAAATTGCAAACCTTTGTTCCGATTTTTCCAGTATATCGCTTTTTTGTCCCTACTTTGTCTGAGTTATTCCAAGTTAAATCTCATTAAAAATTGTCCAAGAAGCACCATCACCCACCTTTCGGCTAGGCGGTCTCAGCTTATCCAGTTTTGAAAACGAACAAGAATCCTGGATTTGAACGCAGTAATCGAAGTGGTTTCATGAAACAAACATAAGAAACGAAAATGTTTGCAACTGTTTGCCAAAACTAAAAAGTCAATAACATTCATTCTTTAAAACCAATCATAAAAACACTATAATTGGTTTTAAAGAATGAATGTTATTGTCTTTACAAGATTTTACGTATTTTACAATTATAAAATAACGAAAAGTTTATTTAAATGTATTAATTGAAAAAATAAACTTTTAACGAAAATATAATACATAATTCATAATTATATATAATACATAATTCTTCTCACTACTCAACACATTTACTCATATCTATTCCATTTTCTACAACCATCAAGTTACAAGCAATTATTTTCTTTCTCAACATTGTGGAATATTTTTTAATAATTATAAAGAAAAAAAAGGATTGATGAACGTAAGAATGTATCATTTTCGCTTCTTATTTTTATAGCATTGAGCTATGGTTGAAATTCTCATATATGATCTTTAGAAGTACAAAAAGGAAGATAATTATAAATTAATTCGTTGTTTACTCTTTGCAATATTTCAATAAGTCATAATTAAGTTGGAAACCGTATTTGCAGTTGGACATGAGTATCTCCACTCAATTAATCAATTTCTAGGATTCAGTTCTATGCGATTCGAAAATGCCTGTAAGAACGAAATACAAGGTTCGTAAAACCGTCTTAAGAGTAGTTCTACTCTATGGTAGTGAAACGTGGGCTATGAAGAAGACATACGAGCAAAAGCTACATACCACTGAAATGCGAACGTTACGTTGGGCGGGTGGAGCTACCCTCAAGGATGAAGTCCGTAATGAACACATACAGGGCAGTTTTAGAGAGGCGCCTGTTGCTGAAAAACGCTGAGGTGGTATGGACATGTTACGCGAAGACCCGATGGTCACGTAGTGAATAAGTGCCTTTTCATATCTACGCAAAAGAGAGGGAAAGGCAGACCGGAAACGACGTGGATGACGAAAGTCGAGAGAGAAATGGGTCTGTCTGTTGATGACGCTTATCAGCGAAGTAAGTGGCGCCTCAAGATTAGGAAAGTCGACCCCGCGTAACGGGAAGAGGCGGAGACGACGACGAAGAAGAAGAAGAAGAACAGGATTCATGTAAAAGCGGGAAGCAATAGGTCATCCTAACAAAAACAAACTTAACGGGGAAAGCATATAGTTTCTTTATCACAAACTGGATCTTAGTAGTACCCATTAATTACACTGGCACACAAAACATAGGTCTTCTCCAAAGGCAAGACCTTTGTACTCTTAAGTGTTTTGACGCACTGAATCGGAATCCAGGGCCAGAATTGCTCAATAACTTAATTTTTTATCGCTAAAAACCGCCCTTGAACACAAAAAATACGGATTAAAAAAACTAAGCGTGATGGAGCAATTATGAATTCGGATTCAGCGCGTCAACATACATAAGGATACGTAGGTTTACTTTTTGGAACACACCAACTTTCTTTTGTGTGTGTAAGTCTGTGTTATTCAACTGGTAAACAGCGTTACCACCATATTTACTATGTAATTTGCACCATGTTTCCAGCAGAAACTTTTACTTGATTTTGTAACCAATTTCCGTTTTTGACTGCTTCTCACGTTACTCGGCGACATCTTAGCTCACTTATAGCTCTTTCAAATCCGATACATCTACAAGACACAGAGGTTGCCTTATACTAACCACATAAAACATAAAAAATCGAAGAGTTGATCAAAGAACGAAGATCAGGGATTGCAGTTTCCCCTTGAGTTGTGTATACCATTGAAGTTCGGCATTATGCATTTTACTTGCCCGGGTACACATTTGAATTTTGTCACTTTTACATCACTATATGTGGCAGACGATTCATTACGATTTTGTATCTATTCATTGCTTCATTTGGAACGTATGTTTAAGCATTTATTTTCTTTTTTCATTAACTTTAAAATTTTTAATTTATAGAAGACAGTGGTGACACTTTATTTTCAAGATTTAAGATTCAAGATATTTTCATGTTTTATTTTCAAGATATTTACAAGATTTAATATATAAGTTATATATTTAAAAAGTTTTAAAGTTAATGAGAAATATAAAAAAACACACATAAAAATCATTCACAAATTGGGCGAACTGGATATTTTTTACGTGGCTGAGGAAGTCCGGACGCCGCATACTAGTCTGAAATGCCGAAAACTTTGCCAAAAGTCTAAAATTTTGTTAATGTGGACGAAAATGAGTACAATGGGGGTTTAGACCTCCCTGATTACGAATTTGATATCAGATCAAAAAATTAAAAATGGTTGATCCAATATGGTGGATTAAATTCTAAGAAAATATAAATAATCGGAGAACAATCAGTACACTAATGTTTTCCAACCTGCTGAGGACAAATTTGATATAAAAACTGGCAACAAATTTTAAATGGAAGTACAAATCAAGGTGTTAAAGTTTACAGATTTATTGATTATTATTAAAAACCCATAAATTATTTTATGGGACTTAAACTGCAAAAATATGTACAACGTACTAGCATTGGTGTGTCAAAAAGTCTTATTTTGTAACATAAAACTGTACAATACAATTCAAAAAAGTTTAATTGTGTTCTGCATTTCTTCTTCTCCTGGGTCAACTGCTTCTTCAACTTCATCCCTCAGAATATAGTCGTCCAAATCATCATTCAAATGTTAAATGAGGTCACCATCGCCATCTGAATCATCTGGTCTTTCGTTGGTGTTTGCAGCAGGTGGGGTTGGAAGGACTAAAAAGTCATTGCTTCTAGTAACAAGTCCTTCATTTTCTTCTGGGGTGTTTCTGGCAAAGAAGTAATGACGGGATCCGTTGACGCCAGAAGTCTTCTAAAAACATCCTCTATGTTGTCAACTCCAGATATCTTTTGAATAACTTATTAGTAGACTCCTGTGCATATTCTGACAGTTTTCCTATTGGTAATACTGCAACAGCTATTATGTCTGGTCCATGGATTAATAATCTGTGAACTCCAGAGGGTATTCTGTACTCTTTAACAAAGAATCTGGCTGCTTGTATTATATAATCTCGGAATTTTTCTATGTTGATTTCATGTCCGCTTGAAATTGTTTGGAGAATTACGTGAAATCGTTTGTCCTGTTCCTCGGAGACTCCTGTTTTGCGAGCTGACGTAGCAGTGATTTCGAAAAAAACGTCGAGGCGTGTTTCCGTCGTTGGTGCTTCCCAATCCTTGCTTAAGTATGTCGATGAGAAGTCCCATGGTTTGCTGCATGACCAACTTCGTCTTTACTTTTGCGCTATACCTTCGACTTTACGTGCTTGCCATTTTTGGATATTCTTTTGATACGAAATGTGTATACTACACATAATAGACGTTAATTGTAGTTGGAAGAGAAAGTATAATTTTCCTTCTATTTCTTAGTATTGTGTTCTTTATATGCTATTTATATATTATTTTTATGGATAGAACAGAATCTTTTACTTTTAAATAAAGTTTAACAAAATTCATAGAAAACAATATTTTGCAGCTATCGCTATAAACATGGTTCATTGTCGGATTCGCAGCTATTCACAGGCATTTAATGCTCATTCGTGAAGCAAATAGTATAAACATCATCAAACAATTCGAAAGAAACGCGAATATTGTGAGATATGTAACTTATCTCTAGTTTTTCATTCAATTTTTTAATAATTTTACTTGTTTTCCGGCACGAACATTAATTTTTGAAAAAATGTTTCATGTTGATTTAATAATTAAGCAAGGGTTTATAATTAAGAACATACCTTCTACATCATCCTATATTTTACAGTTTTAATATTTATTTCCACAGAACAAAATATTTCTTCTCAACGGGGCACTACGTTTTCTGTCCGGCTTCAGTAACGCAACTGACAAGTGCTCTATGTTTGACCTGAAATATGACCTCCAGAAGGAAAACACTGCCGTTTATATGCACGAGAGTTAAGACTCCCAATATAAGTGTAGCCAACCTATGAGTTAAAATTCCTAACTGGTAACGTTTCTTTCGACTTTTGGCCAAGTTTTCGGCATTTTGAACTACTGTGCGCCGAAACATAGTCCAAAAATTTTCAAGTTCCTTTTTAATTTGTAGAAGGCAGCAGTGTCGCTCTATTTTCTAGCATATATATCCATAATTGCCTAGGCATGTCAACAGTTCATCACGTACAGTGGGCAAAATATGTAAAAAGTGGGCAAAATGGGCAAAGTATGTCCTTTCCGCGAATACATAGCCTCTGGACTTATGCTGCTGAAACGCTATCTTCAACTAATAGCTATAATCATTAGAATTAATTGCATTCTTACTGTTGGAGTAAATTCTCTATCATTTTTTTCTACTCTTCTCTACCGTACGAAAGTTTATTGGTTCAGTGATGGAAAATAAAAATACTGTTAAAACATGTATTATGAAAAATAAACTATTCAATATAATAGTAATGTTCGTCAATAATATTTGTACTACTTGTACTCTGCAGTGAAAAATCTATATTCCTTTGTTTTAACACATTATTATCCTACATTTAAATTTTGTTAGATCTTTTTAAATTTCAATTTTGTTAGAAAGTTTCTACGTCTATCTCGTCAACAAGCCAACACACGTCCTTCCCAATTCCCTCACCAACATGATAAATTCATGGAAGAGGATACATGGCCTTTAACTCGCCATAAGAGATGAAATAAAGTAAATGAGTGTATCAACGATTCATAGAATTAATATGAAAAAATGTTTCAAAACATATCTGAGAAATTAAGTATAAAAATTGTATTTTGAAGATATTTTTTCTCCTTAATATACGGCATGAAAGAAGTGCATCGTAGTAAATACTATGAAATAAGCTGTGAAATGACACCTCTTCCAGCTCCCTGTCTCAATAAGGAGAACTTTCAAAGCAATTCAAAAGTTTTGTGTATAGACATGAATGGCGTTTTGTTTAAAATATATATAGCTGTAAATTCGAAACGGGTTGAAATAGTACATTAGAATTTGGTAATATTAATATCCATGAAGGCAACCTTCGTATTAATTTTTATCAAAATCTGAGATGGTCTGGTGAAAATCTATTAATACTGTTTTGATTCGGAATAGAATGAGTCTTAGAGGTCATTAGGAACTTAGTGAGCAACTGTATTTGTAAGTGTATGTAAAAATCTTCCATCGACAGTAGAGTAATTAATATCACAAAATTTTCGAACAATTATTCTTCATATTTTGTGATTTTCGATATTGTTTTCACTCAGTGATATTTAAATTAAAATTTTTACATTATTGAAAATACTGAAAAAATACCGATTAATTGAAAAAATAATCATGCTGGTGCTATTTTACACTCAAGTATTTTGTATAACTAGCTCTGCCTGTCTTTCGCCTGGCAATGTCTACAATGCCACGGTAATGTGCTCAATGCCTAGACTGTTGGAATGTGATAAATATTTCAAGCAATGGATAAATAACATAACACTGACGTAATATTTATTCATTATATACCTACACACTGGGGAAGGGAGTAAGAGATCATACAAGCAAAGCGAACAGGTATCTGACCTCACATCATCCACCTGCTCCATTACCTCCTCCTGCAGGTACCTCATCTCCTCCTCCACCTCCCTCTACTTCTACCTCATCTCCTCCACCTCCCTCTGCTCCTACCTCATCACCATTTCCTCTTCCTATTTCCACACCCATTTCTTCTCCTGTCCCCGTTCTTTCACCTACTGCTTCATCTCCCACGTCAATATCTATTCCTCCTGTCGCCCCATACACCGTTACAACTTGCGCTCAGGAGTACGATGTGGTACTCGAAGGTGACAATCGCGTTCAGGTGCTGTGTGCGAGCTTCATCCGGAACTAGAAGCTGTACCAATTTCAAATTCCTCTCCACAATCTAACGTCGATTCCATTTCTCGTGAGTCACAAACTCTTTGCGAAAATAAAATAATTATATTTCATCATAATGTCCAATCCCTTTCAAACAAATTGACAGACATTGAAATTCTGGTACACGAAAATCGATTCGATTTGCTATGCCTCACAGAGCATTGGCTTTCAACTAACAACATCAACGATACTGCTATTTCTAATTATTATTTAGCAAGTTCTTACTGTCGGCAAAATTTTAAAGGCAAAAATCCCCACGGAGGTACGTGTATCTACGTTCGTAATGATATTTTATCTTCTCCACTGACAGGCTACGAGAACTTCTGCGTAGATAGTGTGTTCGAAATTTCTGCAGTTGAACTGACCGACACCGGTATTGTTGTTTTGTGTATTTATAGACCTCCTCAATCAGATCTTGACATATTTTTTCGGAACTTCGAAAATGTTTTAGAACATATCGCACATAAATCTACTAAATCTATCGTTATATGTGGTGATTTCAATATCGATTTCTTGAGTACATCCGACTCTGCACATTCACCAGTTAATCGATTCAAGAATCTTATCGACTCCTTCAACCTTATTACTACGATAAATGACCCCACTCGCCTCTCCGGCTCATCTCAAACATTGCTAGATCAAATTATAGTCAACAATGGAATCTCGTATCTCTCTGAAGTGTTTATCGCCGGATACAGTGATCACCTTGCTCAAGTATTGACTATTAATAATACACTAAAACCGCTTAAAATCCTTTACAAATTTACAAGAGAGTTTAATGACATAAATAAATCCATATTCGTAAATTATTTGCGTGAAGAAACATGGAAAGATGTTTACAATTGCCAAAACACCGACGACAAATTCAATGTATTTATCTCAACATTCCTAAAACATTACAACTCTAGTTTTCCCATAAAACGCAAGTTAATTAACACAAAAAAATACAATAGATGGATCACCCTAGGGATAAGAATTTCTTCAAAAAACAAACGCCGTTTATATTATCTTTCAAAACGCTATAACCAGCCACCCGAATTCCATAATTATTTTCGTAAATATAAGACTATTCTCCGAAAAGTAGTCTATGCAGCTAAAGTTATGGAAAACGACAGGCATATACTAAAATCGAACAACCGGATGAAAGCCATGTGGAATATTGTTAACAATTACACGTCAACTTCTGAAAATCGCGAAGAAAATGTTTCTTTACTAAACGATGGCAAGATCGTGTCAAATCCTCAGGACATCGCAAGTTTGTTTAATTCTCACTTCTCAGAAGTTGGTAAAATAACGAACTCAATATATCCAAATCAATGTCCTCCAATTATTACCACCCACATACCCAATTCTATGTTCACTTCCGAAACTAACGCCAGTGAAGTCATGGGAATCATCAGCTCCTTAAAAAACAAATTTTCACGAGGCATAGATGATATACCTGAGTTTATTGTTAAATCTTCGTCCCACGCTATATTAAATCCACTCGTAAATATTTTTAATAGTTCTTTATCGGAAGGGGTGTTTCCCAATATATTTAAGAGAGCTAAAGTGAAACCTTTACACAAGAAAGGAAACAAACTTAATATTGGAAATTACCGACCAATATCTCTACTACCCACTTTCTCAAAAATCCTAGAAAAATTGTTCTATAAGCGTCTTCTAGATTTTTTATCAAAATATAACATTCTCTCTGACGATCAACACGGTTTTAGGAAATCCTTTTCCACTACAAGCGCCATATTTTCCTTCTTAAACGATGTTACCACATCTCTAGACAGTGGAGAAAATCCTCAGGGTGTTTTTCTTGACTTATCCAAAGCATTCGATGTCATCGATCACGGAATTCTCCTTACCAAATTGCATTCTTTAGGCATTCGTGGACTTCCACATCAATGGCTAACTTCTTATTTAAAAGATAGATATCAACAAGTAGAAATATCCTATACTAAAAATAAAATACTTGAGCGTTGTCTTTCAGAAACAAAGCCACTTACTTGCGGAGTACCCCAAGGATCAATTCTCGGCCCTATACTCTTTTTATTGTATGTGAACGACATGTCATCATCCACATCAGATTGCAAAATGGTTCTTTTTGCTGATGACACTAATTTACTATGTAAACACGCCAATGCTCAAAAAGTTTTGTCTAACCTTTCGACTTGGTTCCATGCAAATCGTCTCATTGTAAACACTGACAAAACAGTGTCTATGTCATTTCACAATAGTATCACAAAATCTTTACCCCAGGTTTCTCTTTCTTTAAACGGAACACAATTAAAAACTGTTACAAATACAAAATTCTTAGGTCTCCATATTCAAGACAACCTCAAATGGAATTGTCACATTGACAATCTTAATTCCCAATTAAGCAAATTGTGTTACGCATTCCGAATCTTAGTTAACGCAGTTAGTCCACGTATTTCCCGTTGCGTATATTTTGCAAACGTTTACTCCCATTTACGTTACGGCATTACCTTCTGGGGTAATTCCGGTCAGAGTATTCAAACTTTCAGAATTCAGAAGAGGATAGTTCGGATAATTTGTAAATCTCACCCCCGAAACTCTTGTAAACCTTTATTCAAGGAATTAAATATATTAACACTTCCCTGCATTTATATTTATGAAACAGTCGTGTTTGTTAAGTCCGAATTACTGAAGTGCCACCCTTGCTTTATACGAAACAGTCTCGTTCACGAACACTATACACGCAATAGTAGTAATATTCATCGCCCTAGAGTGTCAACCACTCTTTGCCAAAAGGGACCATACCATTCGGGAATCGTTCTATATAATTCCCTGCCCAAGAATATAAAAGATATTATGAAATTGAATATCTTCAAATCCGCGGTTAAAAACTACCTCCTGCACCAGTGCTTCTACACTGTAAAAGAATTTATTGATTTTAACAAAAGTTAAATTCGTCTTGTGCTTTATCACGCCATTGCTGTAGTACTTTTTAAACAACTTATAACAATTTCAAAAACTATTTTCTTGCATGATTGTGTTGTCTTATGGCTCATATTAATTTAGTTTTATGTGTACTCAACATTGGCACGTTTGTGTACATAAATTCTGTAGCCCCATCCTGGCCCGGGTTTTTCTCCGGTTTTCCTTCGGGTAGAGGCGGATTTATCATACAGGTTCTCTAGGCTTTGTCTAGGGGCGGGTCTATTGTAACAATAAATCGTGAATTTAGTGTTATTTCAATTTTTAAGCACTATACTCAGAATAATCTATAGTTCGATAATAACTTACATGTAATTTTTTGCTTAAAATTACAAACATATTGACATTTTATTAGTATTATAACTCGCAGCTAACTTTTTATCTTATCTAGGAACTTTTGCTGAATTTTTTTTGAATCCTCTTCTGCCTTAGAGCCCTTGATCGGAATTGATGGGATGGTCCCTTGCTTGTTTCCGGAGAGTAAATTAGTTTTTTTTCCTCCATGTGGTCATACGCAGTCTGTCCTGTTTTTTGACTATAAATTTATTATTAATTTATTATATCTCGTGCAGCAGAAGCGTGTACAGAATACGCGCAGGAAGATCAAGAATTAAAGATATGTGTGATGGTAATTGACGGTCGTTTTCTTGTTTGTAAATCGTTTTATAAATTTGTTATTTTATTAGTTAGGTTGCGTTATTGAATTTTATTTAAATATTGAAATTATTTTCTATTCACAGAGACATTGCTCATTTGCATATCATGTAATTTGTGAAAACGTTTAATTCTTAATAATGCGACACTATATACTGACAACCTGGCGTTCCCCGAGTTTTTCTTAGACTAATCTTAAACTCAGGAAAAAGTAAAATCTATCTAATTGTATTATAAAAATACTTTTATTTACAGTTTTTTTAATATGAACAGCATCCTAATTTTACAAATTCATAAAAATACAAATTTAAAACAAAACTTGACTGTATACACAATACTATCTTGCGGGAGCCGTGCCAGTCGAAGTTTCGCTTCACCATTTCTTTACAATTCTAGTAAAACTTAAACAATTCGCCATAATTTGTTTATCCTTTTTAAATGCACACCTCAAATAACCCTTTAAATTTGATGATTGATTTTTCCTTCTTAAATTACTTTTTTAGATTGAAGCACCTTAAATAATGTTTTACCCATAATTGTTGGTTAATTTTTGCTATAGATATATGCTATCGCTGATCTTTGGTATAATTCTTTGAGGCAAACAATATTGCCATTCATTGATTTAACACTCTTTGTTTCGGTTCAGTGGTTTAGTCGTGATCAGACAGACACACATACATACACACACGCACACAAACGCGATTAAATTTGGCAAGGAAATAGTTTACATGTCCAGGATGAACATAAACTAACTTTTATATTTTAAATCTGTGAAAAGAAAGGTAGAAATGGTTTTTGACGATAACTGTCGATAGAATCGGAAAATGGAAAGTTACATTTGTTAGAAAAAGTCCGATACAGTATATGTCTATCTACAAAATTTAACCTAAATTATCGGTAAACATTATAAAAAAATAGAATTGTTAAGATATTACAATTTAACAGAGTACTTAAAGAAGAATAAAAATATATTTACATCGTAAAATTTCGACCCATAGTTTAGATTTTACGAAAATTAAATAGTGCAGTGGCGTCATGCATCGGAAGCGGTTATTCAACCCCGCGAGATGGTTTTTGCGTACACAGTCAAGTTTTGTGAAGCAATTTGTTTTACTACGAATTGAAAAATTAGAATACTGTACATGTTTTTAAAAACCAGTACGTAAAAGAATTTTGATCTTACACTATAGATAGATTTCATTTTTGCATGCGGTAAAGATGATTAATTTAAGAAAAATCCCGGGCAATGCCTGGTAAGCAGCTAGTGTATATAAGTATAATAAAAGTTAATAATGTAATTAAAAACTCCTGTTTTTAAAACATGTATTATGACCATAGATTACCTATTTTGTTCAATTTTTATGCTTGGACCGAGTTGCTAAATTACTAACGAAACAGACAATTGAGTGACGTTATAAAGGATACGTTAAAATAATCGTATTTCTGAAGAAGTGACTAGAACTGAAAACACTTGTTTATCTCACATGAGATACAAGTTAATTTCTTGCAATAAGATCCATGTTCTTAATTCGATTATCTACAGTAATTTACTTAAGTTCGAAACAGCAAAGGAATTGTGACCTCACGTGAAGAGAAAAGACTGAAAATTACAGTTGAGCTCTGTCCTTAAAGTGGTGTATTCAGCCTGTGCAGAGAACAATATTATCCTTTCTAAACGCAGGTTTTTAAGAGTTTCGGGATAAATAAATATCATGAAATTCAAGGACCATTCTCTTGGTGGCATTTTGCACCTGAAATTGATCTGAACTTATAGAGAAGAGAATTTACAGAGAAGAGACAAGTCTAGAAATGTTGACACCCAAATTTTGGATGAGACTGATTTGTATTATTTCTTGTCACTAATAGAGAGAAAGACAATTTTGCAAAATGTCAATTTTGCAGATAAACCAAAATTTAACATGATCTATAGTGCTTTACATAAAAGTTTTACTAAATTTTAATAAATACTTGCCAATTTTAGCATTCTTCTGTTTCAACTTTTTAACAATGTCAGTAGGCGTTTTGAAATTTTTTTTGCAGAAGCTAACATCTCCATCCATGTGGAGGTTGTGCTGTTAGAATGTGGTAATTTGAGTTTCGGGAACTATCTAACAAGAAAACGATTGCAGTTTAAGTTCGAAATGACAGTACATTGGCCAACACCTTTCAAAATGTCAATCAGAGATTGGACAATATTCGACAATACACCAATTTAAATGGCGAAATATTGTACCGAGAAGAATTGCTCGACTAGTTTATAAAATAAAATAAATTGTTCCTTCGGAAAGAAAATAACTCCATGGATGATATACATTGATTGAAAATGCTGTGTTTATATTTTTATGCAGGTTCTATGACATTGTTTTGATTCAGTAAACACAGTTTTTGAAGAATATGAAGGATTTTGAAATTGTCATATCGATTTAAGTACATTAGTATCAAAAATGGAGTTTCTTGCTCTGATATGTATCAGTATTGCCTGATGTCCGACACATCGTTTCTCTACATACTCTTTACATTACTAATGTTTATCCATTATATCCTGAGGTGTATATTTATGCACATCGTGTATATTTATACTCTATTTTGGAGAATAAAATTAACGAAGGCATTTATGCAACCATTTATATTTTAGGTAGAAATAGTCTTCAATGTAAGAATGAAGAAGTGGTTAGTGGTCATTAGATATTATTCACTGTCCTTTCTATTTTAGGTATTGGAAATCCATATAGTTATATATAAGGCACAGTCATCCCAAATAAGAAGAATGAAAATGAGTAAATGTTATATTGCAAGAAGCATTGCAGAAAAGATAATATTAGTCATGATAATTTTTGTACTTAAAAAAACTCCTTGTGGATCAACAATAAGTGAAAACACAGAAAAACTGATATTGTTGTAAATAACGAAATAGGTTTCTTTGTCAACAGAGAGGCCAGAAAATGTCGTACACTTTATATCAATAATTTGCAATCAAATATTTATACTTTTAATTTTCTTTCGGAACACATTTTTTCGAGTAGATTTGATGTTGCGATGACACACATGAAACAGTCTTCTTGTCCGGAGCGATCCATGGTTTAGCAAGATGTCCGTCACCTTTGTGAACGGGGCTCAGTGGAGCAAGCGTTAACAAAAACCTAACAGAAATTCGAGAAACACAACCGAGTGGGGTGGTTTTAGGCGTTGCAGCATCTAACATGTATCAGTTATTCAGCAGCGTTTGAGCTGTTATGCCGTGCACACAGACCTCAGTTCTTGTTGTACTCTAAAGTTGAAAAGAAGTACACAAAATTTGCGAAAAATTAACGCTTTTTTGTTTCGTTTTATTGAGTTTGTGATTGGAACTCCAGGTATTAAATCACATTTTAATACCAAAAATGTATTTTTAATCTCCCAAACAAATATGAGGGGCGATCAAAAGCAAAGTACATTTTGGGCTTGACGAATATACCCTCAGCAATACAGTATCTATCTACCCTAAAAACTTATATGGAAGTTTTTCAATGAACACTTATTTAAATTAAAATGTAAAGTTTTACAACAAATTAATTTTACAACATGTTAGATAATACCAAAACACTCTTTGGAACAAGGGAAATATACCCTTCCAATGGCAGCTATGTGGCTGCAGTAATTACTAATTAGGAGTTCATCCGAGAGACATTTGGTTTAGATTTTTTTCTAAATACACATCGCAGGAAATATGCGAGTTTTGGGACATTCTTTATGTATCACAATGTCAACGATAAACTTTGACAAGTGGTCTTTAATTATGCGATCAGCATAGCACACTTATATCTATAGAAATTAGATATGATTCACAAATTCGTTTTGTGTAAAATCAATCTTTCTTTTTGTCGCGAAAATCCTTTTTTTTTTCTCTCTCTCTCTCTCTCTCTCTCTCTCGTGGTGAATTGAAATTTTCAGAGAAGCGACAGCATAGCAAAAAGTTGTGATCTACCTCATACTTCTTTAAATGCATTTCTCAATAACTCCAGAACTCTAGGCCAGCGTCGGCACAATGATAGGAGACGTCAGGTGTGAGACTCAGTGGACACAATATTTTTGTGAGTAACAAAGGTAGCTGTCGTCTGCGCTCTCAGCGGAGACCTTGGAGTCTTGAGTTTGGCGGCGCCCTTTTCATGGAGCGACGATGAAGCAGCTCGAGGCAGGACTTGACGCTCTTAGCGCAATAACCAGCAACTCCCTTCGTTACTCTGCGTAATTGGAGAAGCGCTGGCCCGGTGTGAAGGGTTGGGAGGGAGGAACCCTCAGCCCCTTCAAGGAAGGTTCCCATTCTATATCTGGGATGAGATGAGGGGGCTCCAGGTTCCTGGTCTCGTTGCAACCTCTGACAAGATACTCCGAAATTCGCTGATGCAAACTGACTCGTGTTCATTAACAAACTCTATAACTCTATTCTAAATTATCTTCCTTCACATCTCATTTTGTCCAAGCTGACTGGGTCACGTAAAGTGTATGAATGGTAAAAAAGTGACAGAAACCCAAAAATCGAAATGCTAAAAATAAGAGGAATTTGCTGTCGAGTTAAAAACAATTATTTGATTAAGAGATTTTTTAGAGTAGAGTATAATATTTTAAGAGAGAAACAAAAGATTTCTTTTAAATGGGATATAAACTATTAACTGAATTTTATTCTCCGGAAAATGAAGTATCTCTTCCAAAACATACTTCTCATAGTATAAGTTACCGAATAACTTCTTTCGCGCTCAAAAAGGATAAATACTAAGGATAAATAGATAAGGATAAATAGAGTATCCGAATATTCTATATTTATTTCATAAACGCTCGAGTTGACAATAGTGAATTGTTATTTATAGTAACCATTTTGTTAGATAATACCTTAAAGTGAATGACATGAAAGAGAGAAAATGTGCACGACGTTTCCGAAGATGTAGAAAGTGAAAATGATCAGAAAACGTAAGGGACGAGAAAGAACATCACAGAGAATATTAAAGAGATCAAATAGAATATTTTTCACTATTAAAACTTGACTTATACATTTTCATGATCATAATTTGACGTAACGTTGCTATTGTGATATTTCAAGAAAGCTGTATTTATTTGTTCCTCAAGGGAAGCAAAATTATGTTGTCAAAGATGGTATTACCCACGATATTTACTCAATCGGTTTGAGAGAAATAAACGTGTGTAGTGACTAAGCTTAAAATTACTATTGTATGTGTATAATCAGAAACAATTAACAACATTCAGTATAGTTAAGATAGAAAATCAGGCAGAATTCATGAAAATTAATCAACAGAATCTTCAAAAATCTTATTTTATATTTGCGTAAGGATTCCCCAACAGAAAATACATTACACAAAATCCAACTTTGGTTTGTCTACTTTGATTGATGTTTTGATACATTTTGCATTTAATAGAAGGATACATTTAAGTAACGAGCGTATATTTTACCGCTAAATTAGCGATTAAGAGTGTAACACGGCGCATGTTACGAACCAAACGTTCGTAAGAACTTGTCATTCATTCATCATTC
>NNCF01126836.1:444877-497023 GCA_002313205.1 Laupala kohalensis | reverse complement strand
GTGTTTTGGAAATTGTAAACATCTTTCCATGATTCTTCACGCAAATAATTTATAAATATGGATGGATTTGTGTCATTAAACTCTCTGGAAAACTTGTAAAGGGTTTTAAATGATTTTAGTTTATTATTAATAGTCGATACTTGAGCAAGGTGATCACTGTATCCGGTGATAAACACTTCAGAGAAATTTCAGAGAGATACGAGATTTCATTGTTGACAATAATCGGATCTAGCAATGTTTGAGATGAACTGGAGAGGCGAGTGGGGTCTTTTATCGTAGTTACAAGGTTGAAGAAGTCGATACGTTTTTTTTGGGTGGGGGGGCTTTAGGGCTCGTCAACGTCGAGGTCATTAGAGCCCATACGAGTCGATACGATTCTTGAATCGATTTATGGGTGAATTTGGGTAATCGGGTGCACTCAGAAAATCTATGTTGACACCACTGCATATAACAAAATTTTTTTTGGATTTACGTGTAATACGTTTTAAAATAATCTCAAAATTCCGAAAACATGCCATGATCTGGATGAGGAGGTCTAAAAATACATTAAAAAAATAATATCTATGTCGGTCAAATTAACTGCAGAAAATTGGAACCCGCTATCAACGCAGAAGTTCTCGTAGTCTGACAATTGAGAAGATAAAATATTATTACGGACGTAGATACACCTACCCTCGTAGGGATGTTTTCCTTTAAAACGTTTTCCGACAGTAAGAACTTGCTAAATAATAATTAGAAATATAAGTATCATAGATGTTTTAGTTGAAAGCCAATGTTCTGTGAGACAGCAAATCGAATGGATTTTCGTGTACCAGAATTTCAATGTCTGTTAATTTGTTAGAAACTGATTAGACATTATGATGCAATTTAATTATTTTATTTTCGCAAAGAATTTGTGATCCATGAGAAATGGAATCGAAGTTAGATTATGGAGGGGAATATGAATTTGGCACAGATTTTAATCTCGGACTAAGCCCGCACGCTGTACCCGAACGCGATTGTCACCTTAGAGTACCACATCGTACTCTTGAGCGCTAGTTGTAACTGTGTATAGGAGCGGAAAGAGATGTGGATATATGAGTAGATAAGGACGAGTGAGATTAGGAAGGAGGCGAAAGATCAGGGACAGGGAAGAAATGGGTGTGGAGATGGGAAGGGGTGAGGATTAGGGATGCAACTATCGGAGAACGATATCGATATATCGACTACCGATATTTTTTTAAAATATCGAAATAGTAATTCGATATATCGGTGAAAATATCGATATTTTGATATATCGGTCTTCGATATTTTTTTGTCTATTTTTTTTCCAATAGAACTAATCCAAATTTCAAAATTCCAAATTACGAATTCAATTTATAAAACCTCAATGTTTGTTAGGTGGGTATAGGTACATAAAAAATCCACCCAGAAAAAAATGTACATATATTTACCCAAAAATATAATGATTGAATATAATGAAAGACATGAATATAATGAAAGAAGTGAATCATCATGCTGGGTCAATCAAACCAATACTTCTTTGGAATTGAAGTTAAGAAGACTCGTTGCTTTATGTGTTCCTCACTAAGCCGACTTCCCAGATCTGGTACACACAGGTTCACTGCTGAAGCAACCCTCTCAGATGATACCGACGAGGCACAAGGAATCAAGTATTTCAGGGCGATTTCTGAGAGCACAGGGGTAAAGTGGCGACTGTCAATCCAAAATTGTATAGGGTTTGAGTCTTTTGGCAGGATGCGTTGGTCCAAATATTGTTTGAAGTCACTCGGGAGGTCGCCACTCTCAGTTACTTGCTGACTCGTTGATGTAGTTTTGACAATTTCTTCGTGCCTGCTCCAAATGGAAGGCATACCCTTGTTTAATTGTGTTGAAGTGGGTTGTTTAAGTTCTGGCGATAGCTGTCCCCTCCTTTTATGTTCCGCCCGAATTTATGCAGAAAGGGCCGTCACTGCTTTACCAACCGCCAAACCATCTGAGAAATGAAGTTTTTTTAAATCGAAGAAAAAGCTTTTGCCAGAAACATTTGGTTTTGCAACGCCTTAAATCTTTCTTTTACCCCTTTTACTTTTCGCCACAGATTGACCAACTTGTGTTTCGGGGTATACTTCTTCAACCATTCTAGAAGGACTGTTTGCCACGGACTGGCCAACTTCTTTTTCAGTTTGCTGGTATAACCTTTGGCTTTGATGGGTTCTCCATTTCCTGTTTCAGTAGGCTGGCAAGAGGAATAACAAGGCTTGCTGTAACATAATTATCGTCACTAACATCTTCAGTTGCCTGTTTGAAAGGCTTGAGTAGTGATATTAACTCTCGCATTAGTTGAGATGTTGGGAACATTCCGGCTCGAGCCGCAACCACTCATGGAGGAGAGGATTTTTGCCACTGGGCCTGAAAGGGTAACAAAACGCTCCATCATATCTAGGTTGGAGTACCATCTAGTACTTATAGTCTGGATTAAAATCAGTACCTCACCCTCCTTCTTACCTGATGCTATCTGCTCAGCTCTGAGCGCATCCATGGCGTTAACAGAGTGTTTGAAGAAAGTCACAATATCTTTGGTGTGGTCTACAAGTTTGCTGAACTCCTTGACGTCTTTGAGTGCTCCATTCACGATCAAATTGATAATATGAGCCATGCAGCTGATACTTTTTCCTTCACCCAAAAAACTGTTGACTGCAGCTTTGATATTAGCTCCACTGTCAGTCGTCATGGTTAGGATCTTTTCTTTTTCAATTCCAAAGTCCTCTGTAATTTCGAAGAATTTTTCTTTAATGCTATCAGCTGTGTGAGACACTTCCAAACGTTGCGCGGACAAAGAAATGCTTTCCAACACCCCATCTGATTTATTGAGGTGGACGGTCATGACGAGGAAGCTCATCGTAGAATTAGTGAGTGTTAAGATATTACTTGTCATTGATACGTGTTCGGCATTTGACAATATGTTTTTCATAATTGCTTTTGTTGTGAAGTAACGCTGCTCGACCAGTTTGGTTATTGTCACCCTGGAGGGAAGTTTAAAGCAAGGGAGTGCCGTTAAAAAAAATTTCATTCCTTTTTTCAACGAATGCGAACGGAAAGTTGTTTTACATACCATGTAAATCAGAGCTTGTGTGATTTTCTGGTGTGTTGGCCCACCTTCCTCGAAGAAACCCATCTTCAGAAAGCAGTCGGTGAGTGTCCGTTGCCTCTCGGGAGGTGCTGGGCTTGTAAAAGAAGGCTCGTCTGCAGATGAAGTACTCATATTTTCATAAGTCGGCTCACCAGGTGAAGCGTCGTCAATCAAAGAGGCATCATCAACAGCATCAGTACTATCCTCATCCCCAAGAAGAGACAGAGATTCTGACTCTGACAGTTCCATTTCGTTTCGAAAGAACTACTTGGACCTGCCTTGGAGGTTGGAGGTGCCTTACGTTTTCTAGCTCCAACCCCTGAAAGCGAGGCGAAAGCACTACCATGTTTACTTTTTAGGTGTGACGCCAAGTTAGTAGTGTTTCCACTCGTTTTGTATCGGTTCCCACATAAATTACAAGTCACAAAGTTTGTCTTCGGATCAATCTTCTCAAAAAATTTCCAAACAGCAGACGACACCACAATCACAAATTGATCACACCAATGAACAACAGATCGATGAGTTACCCCTTGAAGTCAACAACAGACCACTTTACTTACTTACGACAACAATTTGAAAATACTGATAAAATAAACAGGCGTAACTCTGGCTAAATACTATCTTATCTACAGTGTTGCCAGAGGACCAGATTCTTCAGGTTCAGCGAAAAAGTCTCCATTGAGTAGCCAAAAAGTTTCTTTCCCCTACGATTTCTTTCCTTATCTGAAATTCCCCTTAATTGGTAATAATTTTTAGGTTGAAAAAAAAATATCGGACCCGATAGTGCCATTTCGATATCGATATTCGGATATATCGGGATCAAAAATATCGGCGAAAAATATCGATATTTACTATACATCCCTAGTGAGGATAAGGTAGGAGGAGGGAAGTGATGAGGTAGGAGAAGAGGGAGATGGATGAGGTGTAGGAGTGGGTGAAGGAGCAGGAGGAAAATGTGAGGTCAGATGTGAAGCTAGGAGAGTACCGAAGTGATGTTTCCAAGACGGTATCAGGTGTAACCCCTGCTGGGTAAAGTTCTTGGCAGTCAGGTGTGGTTGCAAATAAAAAAATATGATTTTTGTGTCTGCCAGGTGATGTTTTACGGAGATGTTTGCAAAGTTAATTTCGTAGTTTATTTGTGGAACGTTGAAGCGTTGAGGCAGGATAGAGAATACTATGTGTGCTGAGAGGCCGTTTTTAGTTTCTTTTAATGTTTAAAAGCGTTGAAATGACCACCCAAGTTAATATCATTCTCCTCGCCTGTGATGATTTTAGTGTCACGTTGTGAGTGTTTAGTGTAGGTGTCCAGTTCTCGAATAACTTCAGCCAAACGATCGTCTGTCTTGAAGACACTGGGAACTGAGAATTGGTCGGGGAGCAATCCACGCAAAAAGGATGACATGTGACGACCGTGTGAATCAGCTAATATGAGCACGTGTTGGGCGGCTGTGCTTACCAGTGCGTGGTTTGTGAACAGATTTGGGTACTGGACGGGATGAAACGAGTAGGTAAGTGAGGAAACTGGGACATGTCATCTAACACACTAAACCTATTTTGAGTGAAGAGCTGGGGTGATACAAGTGTATTTGGTCAAACCGGGTGATAGAAGTTGGAAGGACAACGAGAATTCCTGATTGTAGTCCAGCCACCGATCGTGTTCTTATTGACCTCTTCCAGCGTTCTGATCCGCGTGTCAAAATAATGTACCAAGTCATTGTACGCCTTGTGAAGATCAATTTTGAATGCGTTGAGGAATGCGATTGTGTCCATTGTTGTGAGTTGGTTAGCAGTTTAACGACAAAAGCAAATGAGAACAGAAACCTGACAACTAACACTGACAGATATTAGTATAATAATAAATTTATTGCAACGGAAATTGCAAATGAGATATTAAATAAATAAATAAACAAACCGACAACCAAAATGACAGAAATAATAATTTTGGACAACTGCAGATAAATTAATTCGACAATAACTAATACAATATTATATTAGAGTATATTGAATAACTACAAAAATCAAGGAAACAAACGGTATAATATTGGAATAATTCTATTTACGGCGACAAAACTTGAGCAGAGCAACAATAGAGTACGTTATAAATTAATAATGACGTAATAGTACCAGAAAATCTAAATGCACCAAAATAATTAATTATTTTTTTTGGTGGGGCTTTAGGGATCGTCAATTAATATTAACTTCTTGGTGCATTAATTAATATTAATGCACCAAGAAGTTAAATTTATAATTCCGCTTGTACTTACATAAACTTTATCACACCTTTGAATGAAGCACTTGAATGAAAATAATATGAAATTATATTCGGTCCGTTAGGCTTGATAACCTTAGAAAATGTTTTCAGTGTTTTTTCACTTCTCACTCACACAGATCAAAGAATTTTACACTACAATGAAAGTTAGGATCTAAATGCAACAACGGAATCACAAAAACTAAATAGAAAAAATAAAATAATTTGAAAGATTAAACTGAAAAATAGAGAGAGCACATTCACGACCGCAGCTGACGCCAGGAGCAGGCTAGCCAACCTTGCAATATGTTTTTAAATTCCAAAATTTTCATGAAAGTCTTGTTTTAATGCCAAACAAAATGGATGTGTGCCTCGTGCAAAGGATATACTTATATTTCATGGTGCTCGCAATGCGATATTTTGTGAAGGTTGCGAACGCCAGCTCTTCACGATAACTGCGTCGCGGGAAACTCGTTAATTTGTATGAGCTACGGGATCTGAATATTGTGAAGAAATAAGTCCGTAAATTAACATGTCGTAACTTCATTTCAATTCAGTGATTAATTATCTCACATCCAGAATATTTTAGAACTCGACAACCTCTGAGAGTATTTTTAACATAAATGTTACGAATAAGATGCAAAAGCATATTTACCAAACAAATATATTTCAGAACACGGCAGATATGAACAAGAAAACGCTGGAATGGAGAGAATGAGGACTACGCAACGAATAAAATACATTAAGTTAAGAATGTTCCTTGTTAAGTTTAAAAAGTTGAATTCTTTGTATGTAACGGAAGCTTAAAGTTCGTTCGTTAATAACTAACTGACAAGAGACGCGAGGTCAATAATGCTATACATAAAAGAATCAATTTTCAAATCCATCCCTATTAAACTCCATAAATAAAATATTCAGTCTACAACAACTACCAAATTCATCACGTTTAGAACAATATCTTTCTTCCAAAATTATCTTCCATAAAATAAGTATCTTTCTCTGTCGAATAAAAAATCGTCAGTTACTTGCGTCAGTCGTTCCCAACGTTTTTCGTCTCGCGTACCCACACTACCTACTTTACATAAATCATACCTCCAAAATCTCGTCTTGATTTCCCCACTTCTCAAATTATCTTATTTATCATTGCATATAATAATTCGTTTTACTTATACGGGATACACAACATTATGATCTAAAATTACATATTACACGTAATTGTAATAATCGGGTAGGTGTGCTCCAGGTTGGGAACCTCTATTATATGTTATCGAATAAAGGTTCATTTGATGGTGAAATTCATATCCACTGCATATAGCCCAGTCAATAATGGGTTTGAACGGGGAAAAATTGGCGTAAAACTGAATTTTCCCCACTGATAGGCCACTTCCCAAAGAACACCACTTCTCGAATAAGCGTAATGCTAAATTGTTCCATTTTTTTCCCACTAATAGGTCACTTTACAAAGATCATATTCACAAAAGTCATTAAGAATCCCCCAGGAACAACCCCCGCCCCTTCCAGTCCCCCTCAAAGTTGTAAAATGTGAACTTATACGAAAAATTCAATATATCTGCTACTAAAGATCTAATGGCTGGGGTGGATGGGGGGAGAGTTAGTTCGATGGGAATTCTTAGAGACTTTTGTGAAAATGATCTTTGTAAAGTGGCCTATCAGTGGGGAAAAAATGAAAAAATTTAGCTTTACTCTAATTTTTTCCCAAAATCTATGTTTTTGGACCTGTTAATGTGCTAATAATAATCTTTTGGTTAAAGATTTAAGATTTCACAATAAATTTCAATTTTCTATTTTCAAAGTGAAATTTTACTTCACAGAAATTCAAAGATTTATGAATATTTTCTAGTAATTTTTACTAACGTTCTAAAATATAACCTACGTGGACAATTTATTTTTTTAGCTATATAAATGAGAAATTTAGATAATTTTATTCACTAAATAAATAATTAAATTCTAGGGCCAATTCGCACTTTCACGAGATTTTTTGTTTTTAACTTTTGTATCGAAATAGATTTATAAATTAGTAATCTTCCTTGCAAGAATACACTTGAAACCCGACGCGTGGAATCAAACTGCGCGCATAACCAACTATTTCCTGCTTCAGCTCTCTCAGACGTCGGAAACAATATATTCCAAGTGAAGCGGTCAAGCGCAGGAATACCGAGACCGATAGGAATTGAATTATTTTGTCGTTTTAATAACGGGAGAAAGCTTGCCATACACTATTGTACAATGGCTCGTCGGTCCTGAATACAATGGTGATATCCGTTTTTGTGTTCGGAGCTTGGTGGAAATGTGTATTGTAGAATCCGCTTTTGTGTGAGTGATATTCACATTTTGCTTTTATGTTTGTGGAGGTATACGATTGGTATCCGAGTTGCATTCAAATTAAGGTCTCACTTTCAACCATTGCGGTGGGGTTTTCCATCACTCCATTCGCTGTTCAAACCTGAGAGAGATGGATGCGAGAGAGAGAGAAATCTACAAAACGAACATTTGCGGACTCCATCAACGTTTCATTCGTAAGGTTAGCTTTACCAGGCTTGTTTATTAAAGAATATGTCTTTTAGAAACATAGTAATTTATTGTAACCTTAAGCTATAATTGAGAATATAACAACGTAATTGTACTTTTAGACGGGAGTGAAGATTATGAAAGGATGAACCCAATTGTGCGTACTGGTAACTATAACAAACTAATTTGGAAAATAAAAAAAAATTTAAAAAAATACCGTAAACGTAGATTTTCAGTAGTCAGTAATTTGAAAGGAACGCATAGCGGAGGATGGGGAATAAGATTGATTTTTTCTTGTGGTTTTATCTGTGACTAAAAAATCTAAAAAATAATCGTATAGGGCATAGTACATTTGTAAAACTCGCATGGACTATTATATTTGTAAAACCCTTTACGTCAATGTGATTTCCAATGGAGGGAATTAGGTAAGAAAATAAGTAAGTACGTAGAGTATGTACGAATCAAGGGCGTATGCAGGCTGGGACAAGATGGGGCAGTAGCCCCACCTTAAGAGTTAGGGCAGATACCCAATTTTCCATATGAAACATTTAGTAAAACTAGTTGAAAAATTTGCAACTAATCCTCACATAATATTGTTCAAAAATTGATTATTTTAAAAAAATAGTGTTTTTAATGCTAGTGTGTATTATTGTATGGTATTCAATTCTTTTTGATATGGGTTGAATTCAGAAATCTTTCACGCCTTACATTTTGAGATGGATACGTCCTTGGTACGAATGTTAGTTTGTTAAAAATCTCCTAAAACACAGATTCGATATGAACTAAGATTATTAGCGTACTTACTAATTGGGAAAATACATTGAGGGTATTATTCATCCCTACCGCCACGGTTACGTGACGGGTGAAAGTTGAGAGCCTGAAAACATAATAAAAGGTTAAAATTATGGAACATTCGGGAATATTCTAGAATATTTTCTTACGATATTACTCTTAGAAGTTTTAAAGACTCTTTAAGGTAGTATGATTGACCTAGCTATTATTTTAGATTATTCTGATTTTTTAAAAATTGAGAGTAAACTACTATCTTTGAACTCATCTAACAAAACGAGGAGCATACGGGGCTAATCTTTGAATAAAACCATGTGACTTGTATGTGTTGTTATGAATCAAGCCTCTGCTGGGGCGGTTTTTTAATAAACTTCTATGTAATTTAGAATGAAATCGATATAAAACTATCACAGGTGTTACAAATTTAATATATAAATGAACAGAACAAAATTTACTTTCCGTTCTGTTATAATGACTTATGAAATTTGTTATATAAACACAATAAATAACATCATTGAAAGTTGACTAAGTGGTTATGTGCTAGCGCCAGGAACGCTCATACTACTTTAAATGTGCACTGACAATGCAAAGTTACCAAGAATGATGACAGTGACGAACGTAGCGATACATTTTCAGAGAAAACAGAAAGATTTCGATTTTGAATAGAAGATTTAAAATTGAACTTATTTGCCAAAAAAACCCTAAATCTTCATAGGTGGAGCCACGGTACTCAGTTAATTCATTAATATAGAATACAAATATCAAAAAAATTGTACATGTATATCAATTGAAAACGTACTATTAATAATATTAGTAATGCATATTAAGTAACAGAATCAGAAAGTGAAAAGCAATAAAAAGCACAAAAAGATGAACAGAATAACTAGTTATATAATATTTCTATGTCAGCGCTGTCCAACTAGAGGCCCGCGAAAGATTTTCTGTACGGTCTGCGAGTTATAATAATTCTACATCAATTTTTGCATCAAACGTAGGGGACACAACTTTGTGTTGTATATCTATGCTGACAGAATTAATATTAGACATGGTATGTCAGTGGAGAAAAAACAGAAAATTGTACTCGGCTTTATCTCGTACTAACATTAAAGATACTTGCAACGTCAACAGCCAGGTGAAAATTGCGACAGACCGGGACTCGAACCCGGGTGAATAGAGTGAAGAATTGTATTTGTTTCAAAAGTTTATCAAGATTATTTAAGTGAATGAAACATTTAAGTGAAAGGAACTGAAAGATCTTATGTGAGTTTCAAACCTAAGGAACTACCGTTTCATTGCTCTCTTCAATCTAGTGGAACAAATTCCTGCTCCACTTTTTAAATGACTCTATTGAATGTAAGATACTCTTAATACTCGTTCAATCCTACTGTAATATATACGCAAATGTCTTTGAGGGAAAATAAATTTAAATGCTTGAAAACTGGAAAAGACTTTCTTTTTACCCCCAATTTAACCCAAACTACAATGTTCTAAGAAGAGATATTAGACCTGTCGGTTGTGTAGAATGTTCGACCCAAACAGGCTTATCGGCACAGACTTGGAATGGATCAACAATTTAGGGGGAAAACAATTCAAGTTTTTTGAAAGACATGAATTTACGTAAATTTTGTGATTCATATATATTTTAGTCATAATATTCATCAACAACCTTTACCGAATATTGCAGAAAGCAACTTTATTAATTTTATATAGTTACAAAATGTGACTTTTCATATATATTTTATATCTTAACCAAATTTCATTCTGAATGGTGTATCAGGGAAAATAAATAAATTTTGTTTTAACACGGAGCGTAACTTAAATAAATGACTATCACGACACCAATTCATTCACGTCTTGCATTTGCGACCCTTTGAATGTGTTATTCTCCAGACCTTACGATAATGCAGTGACGTCGGTAAAAATTGAACTAAACTGAAAATTCGTTTACAAGATGTTTGCACATAAACTAAAAACTGCATGAGTTCTCAAATAGATCCTTAGTTTACACCAAATGTAGTTGTCTTCTAGGCTCTAAGAGAATCTAGAGGGACTTTAGAATCTTCCTATTAGATACATTGCTAAACAATTATGTGTTTCTTGATAAATTCCGTATTCCTTAAGTGATGCAAGATAATGTCAGGATCAACTGAAATTGATAATACCTGTTTTATGTCTACAAAAATGTATGTAACCCATTTATTATGTTTAATACGTATTATATATTAATGAAGAAGTTAACAAGGTATCCTCTGTGCCTTTTTTGCAATAAAGCCAAATAGCTTGTTGGACAAAAATATTTTTTGAATAAATTATCTTTATCGTTTTGTCTGAGCTTACAATTTTGTACTAAATATTTGACATTACGTAAATAGTGATCAAAGGTGTATATATTAACTTGTAACAACGTTGCAGCACACATGTGTCACTATTGGAACATCGATTTTAACATATAAATTAATAAAAAGCCATGCATCAATTCGTTTACTTCTAGTCTGCATTTTCCAAATGTGATCACGGAGTAATTTATGAATTTGTGTGGTGGATTCATTGTTTAATCATGAGAAATGATGTGTTAAACAGTTACGCCAATGTCACTTCTACTTGAAAGCACAACTTGCAGAGCGTACCAGATGATCTCGAGATCGAAAGTGAAAGTGATCCAAATATCTAGAACTTCGCTTCATAGATTATCTTAGTACATGAAACCCTAAACTGGATATCCAATTTGATAGTCGTCTAAATTTGAAGACTACCTCAGTATTTTTATTCATATCACCCTCAAATACAACACAATTCTCATTAATTTGAAGAAGTAAAATTTACCTCATTGAGAAAGAGATTATAGGAAGAAATCTTGGAAGAACTTCAAACTCTCTCACAGAAGAAAACATTCTAAACACCAGAGAGACCTTTTACGTCCCAACTAACTACAGATATTTTAAGCACACTTTAAAAGTAGTAGTTAAAAACTAAAAGAAAATTGTGTATTAAAAAATATCTCATGTCGCCCTAATGGAGTATTTATGCAGGAGCCCAGTGGGGATTTCCTCATACCAAGAATTTTTTGTTTTGTAAATTCTTTTTTACATGTAATTATGTAACATCTTTTTATCATTTGTAAGTAAAGTACCCGATTGATAATATTATTTATATGCTAAAGTGACAACATTACTATAAGGGAAATAAGATAATTTTGAAAAAGAAAGAGATAAGATGAGCGACGATGAAAAGAGATAATAAACGCTCAACACAGACAACGACCTTGACTTTGCGAGCGCCAGCTGTACTAATATTTACTGAATCCTACCTAACACGTTTCGCTTTGAGTGTTTACGTGTTTTACGTGTTTACAATTACACGTACACTTGTAATTGTACGTTACAAGTGTATAATTGCCAGATATGTTATAATTGCAATGCGGTAAATATATGTTCATCTATTCCGTTCATTTCGATTTCACTCGTATTAACTCAAAGTTCGACAATCGCAATAATTTGTGGTTTACAAGCTAACGTATCCACATAAGTTGTAATGTGTAATGCTTGATTATTGTGCTGAATAATAAAATAATATCATTCAGTTTCGTTGAATAGACCTCGATGGAGTTTCCTTGTACAGCATTTATTTCATTGACATTATTCTTAGTCCTTATCTACGCTTTTTCTGTAATTTCTAGCTTCTTTAAGAATGAATAATGTGCATGTATTCTTCAAGCATGAATAAGGAGCCTACCATAAAATACTCGTAGAACTGGGGGAGGGAGAGGGTTTTGATATCGTTGCACCGCGTTACGATGGGGTGTTAGCCTTGGTGTTTCGTGACAATGTTCATAGTACGTAAAGATGACGTAAGTTTATCCATAAGTTTGTCCATGTAATCAAACGATCAGTAAGAGCGTACAAATAAGTCATGTCCCTGCATTTTACGGTATGCCACAAAAACAGGAGGAGTGGTAAGGCTAGTGTAAGAGGTATCGTAACTGTATGTTAAAGAGGGAAAGAGGGATGTTAAAATGACACTATTTGCGCTACGTAATATGGACGGCCCCTGTATGTATTGTCAGTCTTTATTTTTCGGGTGCAGTCGAGGAAGACATACTTTTGCGTCTGATCTCCGAAGAACGGAGGGTAACGTCACTTTTTCCACAAGAATGCAACCATTGTTTTCATTTGTCCTGTTATCATAATTTTGAAGATTAACTTTGTATGACACTTTGGTTTCTTGCCAACTGCACATTAACACATCACGATGGGATCGACTTCAAGAGTTGCACCGACAAACATCGCACATGTTTAACTGAATATTACACAGAATAATCGATCGCCGATAATACAATAAATATTTAAAATATTTAATACAAGAGAAGCCATTTGACTGGAATTACAATAAATGCGAGATCGTGTCTCAACGATCCGCACTGTTCAGCATCTGGCTCATAATTATATTTACTTTCCTGTTAAATATAATTTGAAATATCTGTATATCTATATGATACATGAAAATGTATATTTATTGTATATTTCTTGAAATGAAATCTAATCCAAGATGTATTCCTTCATCATCAAATAAATCATTTTTTACAGCACATACAAGAAAGGAGGCATTTCCCAATTTCAAGTAGTGGAGTCTAGTTTTAAAAATAAATCCTCGGAAACGTTTTAACACGTTTTTACCTGTACGTTAAAATATTCATATTATTTATAGGCACTTTGATAAGAAATGTTCCTTATATTTAACTTAACTCCTAGCATAACGTTTCAATGCCATTATACACCACAAGCTATGCACACAATTCCATGTGAATAATCAAAGTCAAGCCAAACTGTCCCACAATATGTCCTAAGGTAAGTTCATGAGGTTCACGGAGGGAGAGATCCGTAGTTACTAAACCTAGGCACTAGGAGGCGGAGGTGTGCCCAGCATCGACCAGTTTGACCCCAGATAGACCCGGCACTCATATTACACCAGGTTGAGTAGGCCAGGGAGTTGCTCATTCAAGACGTAGTGGCATGAGGAAAAATCACGAACTCCTGTCGTCCAGCCAACATAGCTAAGCGCTCTACCCTTTGAGTCACGTTGACTCCTTCTGAAGAATTGTACCCATAAAATTTTCTATTTATTTCGTGGTTGATTCATACAATCTCTACGTCATTAATGTTTTGTATAATGTGCAATTTTGTCGCAAGATCTGGTGAAGAATGAAGACAATCAAAACCGTCATCACGAAGTAATCTAGCTTCTTCATATTTCTTTTTTCTTTAACTTTTAGAAGTTAACATGGGATTTTCGTTACCTATTCAAATATTTGGTTAGCTCCTGAACAGACGTAAATCTATGGAAAATAAAAACTTCTCATTTAACGAGTTTTCGGTCCATCTTATTTTCCGTTGATATATGCTACCATGTATTGTGGAAGTATATTTATCACCAAAAAATGCTAAAGATCTAAGCACGTTGGGCTCTGGAGTATCTATTCGCAAAATATTTCAATGATACGGTGTGTCATGTTGGTATATTTCATAGTTGGGATGTTCTAAAGTAAACCCTGTCATAGTGTTTGGCCGCGATTCGAATCCCATGAGAGTTTGGGGACTTTGCAGCTCATGACAAGACAGTTACTATACATTTACAATACATGTCACTTTCAGTAGGCCACATCCATTTCCGATGTCATTTCAATAAAAAAACACCGAAGTATAACTTACAGAAATAGTGTATGTGTATCTTTTACTTGGGACTTTTCAGGTACATAGCAACTTTACATTTTTATCTAAATATTGAATACTTCATTAAAACACTCAACACCTCTTCTTCCGAAATTCTCCTCCCAAATCATGAGATTAGATGGAAAGAAATTACATGAATAAACTGAGGAATATATGGGAGATATTTGAACGAGGTCGTAAGAATTGTGTTTTGAAACAATTTCAATTCGTTTCATTTTGTGATTGTGGAACATATGAGCAAAGTAACAAAAACTAGTTCAAAATATTCAAGAACGTACCAGGTGAAAGATAAAACCCACCTTCGTGTTCATCTGACGTTTTCGTGACGCAACCACATTTCAATTCCGGGAGAATCCACCCCTCCTTTGTTCGACCCTTTTAGTCACTTGAGTTTTTTGCATGTTGAAGCCGACCTTTCTTCCTTCGAAGTCTAAGAGGGACACTTTTCTTGTTTCCGGAAGTTCATCAGACACTAGCGGTTTGACACAACCTCGTCCTGGCTACTTTTGGTTTACTGTGATGGATCGTATTTTTTTTTATTACAGGACCGTTTCTTTGTATGAACTCAAAATATATCCAAAAAAGCTTCAACTTCAATTGATGTCACTCACAATATTTCCGNTATATATATATATATATATATATATATATATATATATATATATATATATATATATATATATATATATATAATGGCATTTAACGACACATCCCCCGCCAATTCCAGGTGCTAAAACACCGCCAGGTTCTAAAACAAATTTTCATTTCATCTGTGTTTCGTATTTTTTAAATTATTTTTCAAGTCTCTACAAACATGCCAAATTGTTTTCTACAACTGAGAAAATTGTTTACCGTTATCATGGGTAGTGAACCGATCACTGACAAAATAACCAATTCGGATTCATGGTTATCGAAGTACAAGAGACCACTGACTTGTAAAAATTGCGTACAAGTAGATGCAAAATAAACTACAGCAAACGTAAGTATTAGCCATCTTAAGCACTGCACGCTGAGCAGCCACAAGGGGTAGCAATTCTTCCTTCTTCCCCCCTTCCCGATGAATAAAATACTTATGTTGAACTTGGTTGTAATTAAATATTAATCCTCCTCTTTATTTGAAACTCGAAATGAAGTTAAAGCCTTTTATTCGGTGTAAAATATGTGGCACAATAACAACGGTTGACATGCATCACATAAATTGAATAAACCAATATAATTTTTTATTTACATTTGACTCGGCAACTGAATCCATCAGCCATAAATAATTAATAATTATTCCGTAATGTACTTTCTTAAAAACTCTTTCAAACTTCTCAATTTAACAATGAAATATTTTTTTTAATCTGCTTAAATGTACGCCAATATGCGTCCTACACTACTGAGCAAGTTGTCAAAAGAATTGAGGTAAATGCGTTAATATTTTTAACGACGAGGTTGAAGAATATTTTTGAGGATCAATCAATATAAAATTAATCATTACGAAATGAAATGTCTGTTATTTTTAGGCATATTATAATTAATAATGCATTTATGATTATGAGTTTAAAGGAGCTTGAAACTAAAACAAAGTTTTTACTTGTTTAATTCCGTATTTTTTATGTTTCGCTTCAGGACATGAGGTCTTCTCTTCCACCTAACCATATGATGCGTGTAAAAGAATTAGAGATGCTGCGTTGAATAGGCACGTAAGATGCCGACAGTGGTCTGAAGCAAAAGGAAATCCTAGCTGAAAAACACGGGGATCAAACCGGTGCTCTCCGCTTCAGAAGTACGTTGAGAGAAATCTACATGGAATTTATTGAAATTAAAACCAAATTAGTTTATCTCTCGTATCATACAAAAATATAACAAAATTACCCAAAGGTTTCGAATTTATTGGAATTACATTCTACAGCTGATATAAGATCCAATTAAATTGGCAGGTTTCAATTGATTCGACGACTGGAATATAAAATAATGTTTGCTGACAAAAAATTGATTATAACTATAATTTATTGTGTTGATCTGATTGAAAACGTTACTAATTATCTCTAATTGACCAGAATTGCTGAGACAAACTCATTAAACTACAATTAAATTTGCAAAGATTTTTTTAAATAGATACAAAGGAAAACCCCACTATCTGTTTTTATCCTCTATTATTAAATAAAGTTATTTTAATACTACCTCGTTAAGTAATTTTTCTCTCTAATTTTCCATTAATTAAGATACAGCACGTCATTGTCTCATGTACCCGGGGAAGAGTGGAATACAGAGACTAATTATCCTCGCTCGAAATCTTCCCCAGGAACTAACATATGAGCTGGATTGTTTAGCGCCTTGATCGTTACGTCGTGAACTCGTTCCGTTTCCCCATTTGCATTCTCCAACGTTCTATACCCGTGTCTCATCCCTCTCGAGTCGACCGCCTCGCGTGGTGGGAGGAAATGAGTCTTTTAATGATCTCGACAGAGAACTAGCATCCCAGACAACTGTCGCCGTCGGGAGATTACGCCTTTTTTTTTGTTTGTGAATGTGTAAGTGCGCGTGAACCTGAGAATGAGTGAGAGAGGCAGAGGGGAGCAGCCGTCGCCGCCGTCGACGACGACAACGTCGAGGATCCTGGGCGAGCGCGCGCGGCCCGTCCCGAGCCATCGCTATCGATCGGCCCGGGTTCGGCGCGCAGTCGACTGTCCCTGTGCCACTGCAACTGGTAGCTGCTGTCATGGGCGCGTGGCGGCGGTGACGGTGCTCCTCCGGAAGAGACAGGCGGTCGAGTGCAACAGACGGCTCATTAAAAGAAAATGGCACTGTGCCAATAAACTGCTCTTCCTCCTCCGGAAGCGCAGGTACTAAGGCGAACATGATTGTGGCGAGCTATATTTTTCTCACTCTTTCACATTTTCTTTAATATTATCTATAACTTAATTTAATTTTTTAATGTTTAAAATTATCTATCATATAATTGATTAAAAATAAAAAGACAGTGAGTTCTTCTTATTAAAAGTAAGACGGTTTTCAGTCAAGCGGTAAAAGCAATCCAAATAACACTATTTGTACGTAGACCCACTTACCTTCCGAAGATACATCTTTTGAAAAGAAATCCACATTACTTATTTTTAAAAAGACCAATAAATAGTCACATAATATAAGGAGTATTTAGTCATTCAACCCGTGGAGAACACACTAGAACTTTTTTCGGTTGATGCGTTTAAAGGCAGAGCATTTTCTTGTGCTCGAGAATTCACACCCTGATAAGGCGTTTGAATGGCGTGAAACCTATAACACGTCGTGAACCCCTATCATCAATATTTATCGTAATGTATATCTCAGTATCGATAATGATAAAAAATGCCATGTTCAGAAGAAGCCTTAAAGAAAGATGTTCCCAAACCGGAAGACCGTTTTTCCTCCTCCGTAGAGGCATATCACTTAAGTGAATAATAAAACACGGTTGAGGAGTAAACACTTACCGAATCCGAATTTACAGATATTGCCATGGAAGCGTCTTACATTTTCCATGAATTTGTAGGAATCGCTTTGTATACTACAAATAGTTTGCTTTAGACTCCAGAGGCACGAGAGGAAGTTGCCCCGGGAAGAATATCAGTTTCCGAATATCTAGACAAAGGGATATAACCATTCTGTTGAGAAGTAAACCAACTATAGCATAAGCAATCATCCATGCACAGTGAAACTTTCAATTTAACAAAAACTGCGTTCTTTGTACCATTTAAATATTTAACTATAAAATACTGTCACGTCAGAACTATACGCACTAATCATTTCGTATGGTTGATCATATTATTCCTATTTCCTAATTGTAGACAAGAGTGAACTTTCTATTTTTTTATCGAAGGTGTTTAATAAACATAATAATTTGTTCGCTTACGGATGGACTGATAATTAATATGTCTACAAGAGTGATTTCTCCTGGATATGAAGCTTTGATAAATGGTTTGCGTTTATGAATGGCCACTCCCAATTCTTTAAACAGTGATATTTTATGATTGAAAATTACTCTCACAAAAGCTAACATTTGTCGATAAAATATTTTGCAGGTAAGATAAACAGTTAAAAGTTGGACTATAAAAACTGAGGGAGTGAATGGGCCCATAAAGTTGAAAGCCAAACGTATGAAAGAGTGTGAACATGAAACTACAGATACCAGCTGCAGGATGTGAAGTCCAGCACTTCGATTACACCTATGAAGTCTTAATCAGCTGAAAAGTTGCTAGCCCCACCGGTGGCGCAGGTGGTAGTGTCGCTTCTCACCAAGTCATCCCGGGTTCGATTCCCGATGGGGCCAGAAAATTTGTAGCTTTTTCACATTAATGTCCCAGTTCATATAGCTGTGACTACTAAAAAGCCAACCTTCCTTCCCGTATCCAGCTCCTCCTAGTATCAATAACTACAAACCACTTCTACTAACCACTCCACGTGGGCCAAGTTTTCAGTAAACCCAGCTAACCGGTCCACCTACTAACAATGACCTACCACCCAACTCCTATCGCTGCATATATATAAGTTTCAATAGCACGCAATATTTCCCATTTACAAATACAACAATACAAGAAAAGGTGCTGGGAAAATCGCGCAAACTATCTCAGAGCGCCAACAGCTTGTAGAGATTAACCGGGATGAAGTGGACGCGGTGTATAGGGCTGTCCACATTGATAGGATTTGGCAAATTGCCAAAGATCACTCTTACTTTCACCGTCATTGAACTTGGTTATGGTTATAGTGTGGGCAACAGGCAGTCCTCACGACTCATACATGAAATAGCACGAACGCTGGATGTTCTGAAGGTTGCTTTGTAGAACAAATATTCTTGTTGCCAGAAATTTAACTTGGTATGTCTTGTGTAGCTACTTCCGGAAATATTTCGTAGTAGAAAAAATTTGTTAGACACATCTTATTCAAATCATTACGCCAGAAAGCCCTATCCTAAACTATAAACTCGCAGTGGCACCTGTCTATTCCTTTATTTCATTTTAGCCTTTTGCTACGACAGGAATTTTGCATATATTCATGCAATCATTTTACAAATTAAATATTATAAACTACAGGAATAAAATTGCTGATTAAAAACTTATTATATCAAATACAACGTTTCTTTTTATTAAATATTTTACATAATTATGAATAAGTCAAATTAAACAATTATAAGTAAGCCTTCTTTTCCTTGCACATTTTCGATTTAAAGCTTGGCTTCTATTTAAGTAAAAGAAGAAAAAGAGGTATTTCAACAGTAAAAATAGAACATTGAAACAGACTTGCATCGATACACATGTTTGTTAATAAGACGGTGAAGAAGAAAGCCATAATCATGAATGTCTTCAGCAGACCACTGTCGAGGAGTAAGTAATAATGAATATCAAAGATTACAAACTATAAAACCGTGGTCTTGAAGACATCCAATATTACAAACCACTAATATGTATGAAGTAGAGAATATAGCCACGTAAAGAATGTGACGCACGAAACCCGAATTCGGCCATTGGACGGAAAAATAACGACCAAAACTAGTTTTGGCAGATGTGTTTTTGCCAGAACTAGTTTTGGCAGATGTGTTTTTGCCAGAACTAGTTTTTGGCAGATGTGTTTTTGCCAGAACTAGTTTTGAGCGTTTTGAAGGACACAACAAATATTGAGCATTTTCACAACAATGAAGTTTCGTCACAATAATGAAGCGGGTATAATTTCTAGAGCATTTATTGTGACTAACGTGTTACTTCCATGCATGAGTCTTTAATAAAAGTGTCCCATTTCCACCGTGTGGTGTTTTTAATTCTCAGACTGATTGAAAATTTATATTTCTATGATATATGTCCACGATTTTAAAATTAACCTTTTCATGAACTAAGGCGGAATATTAATAAAATACAATAATATAAGTCTATAAATTAATTTCGTCCATAATTTTTATCTGTCTACAAATATAACATTAGATATATGTATGGCACACTATATCTCTCGGCTGCCCGAAGCAATTTCAACGTAACTTGGTATAGCAATGATTGACTATCTGGCAACAAACATTGTGTTGGTAACACATTACTTGCACCCTAAGGAGGGGTGGGAAGGGATTTATAATTATAAATCTACCAATATTGGTAATGACTTTATTTTTGAGGATGCTGAAGTAAAGAGTAACATTTCTAATGCCGGTATAGGCTCTAATGACCTTGTTGTTGACGAGCCCTTAAAGACCCACAAAAAAATCTAATGCCGGTTAAATCTACGATCACCCCCTATTTGCGAATGTACACCTTTCGTCTAGGGGGTGAGATGAAGAAAATATAAAAGTAATCGGAAATGACCGCTGTTAGTGTTGGGACCATAATTATCCGGACCGCTGAAACTTGTACTAACATTCCCGATGACACTCACGTCCACGATCAACCCTTATATATCCCTACGGAAGGGGATGCTATTTTAAAGTCGCTGAGTTTAATAATGATATTCTGATATAGTGTAAGTCAAAATTCAGCTTCAGTGGGTAGACACACTTCTAGCATCCCCTGGGGATACGGTGGGAAGAGGATGAAATTTAAAAATAAGTAGAAATGACCGATATTGGTGATGAATACATTACTTTCGGGATCACTGAAATGAATAGTAACATTCCCAATTTCGCATAAGTCCATGATCATCCCCTGTTCACCCCATCAACACTAGGGAAGGAGATGTCATAAACATATGAGCGAAAATGACAAATTCACAGTTTTCTTGGCGTCGCTGAGAGGAAAGGTGGCATCCCTGATATCGTTTAAGCGTTAATTCAGTCCTCATGGAAATGATACACTCCTTTCTCCCCTCAAGGGAGTGGAAACAACATGAAAAGAAAAAAATATTTGAAGAGGACCGAGTTGCATTAAACAAATAGTCTTCAGGCTTGCTGAGGTGAATCAATTCTGCCAATTCTGTTAAATAACATGGAGGTACGGGACCCTTGGAGCTGAGGGTGAGAAGAGAGAGACGTAAAAATAATGTGAAATGACCTGTTTCAGAGTCAAATCCATTGTCTCTGGGGTTGCAGATATGAATTATTAAAATGAAAGGGGAGGGTAAGAATGGTGTAACACGTAAAAAGTATATAAAATGATCGATGAAAGTGTCGAGTTTATAATATTCAGGGTTGCTGAGACGAATTATTTTAATTAAGATGGTGGAGAACATCGTGACACGTCAAAACTGTCGAAAATGTCCAATATTAGTTATGATACCGTAGTTTTCAAGGTCGCTGTGATAGGGAGTGACATTCTCGGTGAAGTTTGATATCACGAACAACATCTATAACACCACTCGACTCTTTGGGAAATTATCGAAGATGATATGATACTAGAGAAGAATCCACAGTTTTCAACGTCGCTGAGTTGAATGGTAACATCCTGATATCGTGTAAGTCTAAATTCAGCTCCCATGAGAAATGACATCTCTTCCCCCCCCCCAAGTCAGTGAGAGAGGGTGGCATGATACAAAAATGTATATGATTGATTTGCGTTCATTCTGTAATTTTCAATGTTTCTAGATGAAAAATTATAATACCAATACCGCTATAATGAAGTTCCAACCAAACGGTATGTTTGTCACCCCTCTAGATGGAGTTGGAAAGAGCGTACCGAGCAAAAAAAATCGGAAACGATCGATATTTGTGTTGAATCCATTGTTGTCGGAGTTGCTGAGATAATTATGATACTCGGGATGGCGTTAAGTTTCTGACTCGGTACTAAAAAACCAACAATTTTATCTAATCTTTCAATAAAATAAACGTAAAAGAAACCTTTTCTAAAACAAGTTTTTATTTACAAAGTGATGTACTAAAAAAAGAAAAAGTGAAAACGAAAACAATAAAAATATAAAAAATACCCTTCCTTTGTCACTCTTTATAAGTGCAAGAGCTTAGAATATGTATAAACGCAGATATTTTTAAAATATGAAATATTTATTAAAAAATCATAAAGGGCTATAAATACTAATACAACTTGAAAATTTCAGAAAAAATCCTCAGTATTTCAAATTTTACGTCGTATTTCCTTCCAAAAAGGTACTAGGAGTGTGTAGTGGCTTATCGTGGAATTTGGTGTCATCGGAATAATTATAATTGGTTTCAGAGGCTCCTAAAACTATCTCAAAACTAATAGCGGACATTTCTGATAATTGTTAGATTTCATCCCCTTCTCACCCCCTACTAAATGGGTGTATATCGCTCGTGGAGGGTAACCGTGGGTGTAAGTTGCATTGAGAGTATCAATGCAATTCAGCAGTATTACATATATTCCACACCAATATCGGACGTTTTTTATATTTTTTTAACTTGCCACCGTATTTCCACCCCCTCTTATAAGTGCTTGGAGCATATTATATCCCCTGTGGATCAATGGTGAGCTTATTGGGGTCGTCCTTATCCAACTTTACGGTACCGAAAACTATAGCATCCAATCAAATGCTTTTTTATATTATTTTTACATGCTACCCCCTTTCCACAATGGAAGTGCCAAGGTTGTCTTATCCCTCCCGTTCTTGTTGTCAGATAGTCAGTCATCTGTGTCTCAAGTTTGGTTCAAATTGCTCCAAGCATTCTGGTGTTATGGATGCTCACATAAAAACCCCAATTTCAACCAGTTTATGGATAGATATTCGTAAATTCACACCATTTGTCATGCAAACTACACATATCTGTAAAATTACAACTCGTTTGGAATGTTGGACGTGGCCGAAAAATAAAATTACGAATTTGGAAACGGAAAGACAACATAAATACATACATACCCCCATTTCACTCTCTTAGGGCAGATTTCCCTAAAATGGTACCATAATCTATTGTCATGCAAACTACACACATACATAGATACAAACATCGGAGTAAGTTAAATAAAAGCTTGTAATATACTAGGAATGGATAATTTTATACCAATCTGAACATGAAAACACTCAAAAGCGCGTAATTACCATTTTCCTTTATGGCTCTTACACGAAAATTACATTTGATCAGTACTAAATACTAAAAAAAAAGAATTGGCATTGAGTATAAGAAGTTTCTTTATTGTTGAGAGGACAAAACTAGTTTTGGATGATTCTCTTTTGCCAAAACTAGTATTGCGCACTTTAAAAAAACACTCAAAACTAGTTCTTGCAAAAACGCATCTGAAAAAACTAGTTTTGGTCGTTTTTTTTCGTCCAATGGTTGAATTCGAGTTTTGTGTGTACTATGAAGTAGAGGATGATCAGAGTGTCTCAGAAATTCTCGACGAAATCTCAAAAACAACAAAGCCTACAAACTTGAAATTTGACAGGGAGGTTCCTTATAGGGAATAGACATTCGCAAAGAAACAATTTTAGGAAAATCCACCCCTAACGGGGTGAAATGGTGCTTGGAATATTTTATGAATTTATACCACCATAACTCTAGAGCGTTAAGTTCACAAATAGAAACTCTAAAGCAATTTCAACCTAACTTGATACACAGATGATTCACTAAATGACAACAAGCACCGTGGGGGTAAGACATCCCTTGCACACCTAGAGAAAGGGTGATAAGGAGATGGCAAGTAAAAATAATGGGAAAATTCGATATTAGATTCAAAACCATAATTTTCGGTGGCGTTGGGATGGATAAGGACGTCCTAGACACTTTCTAAGTTAACAATCAGTTCAAATTCCAGATCATATATCCCTAGTATCCCTAGAGTAGGGTGGGAATGAAGGACAGGTAAACATAATACAAACGATCGATGTTGGTGTAGAATAAATAATTTTTGGGACCGCTGAAGAGAAGTGGCACCCTCATTGCCAGATAAGTACATCATCACCCCCCTTTGGGGGAATAAACACCCTTTCTGTTAGGTGTGAGTAAAGTGTAAAAATAATCGCAAGTGGCCGATATTCGTGTTGAGATCGTAGTTCTCGAGACCGCTGAAATTAGTAGTGTTACTCTCGAAGATGTCAATGTCCACCATCAGCCCGTAAAAACATCAGCACCCCTAGGGAAGGGGATGCTATGAAGAAAATATCGAACATGACATACCAGTGACGAGTCCGACGACATAACAGTGAGGATTTTTCGACGTCGCTGAGTTGGTATGAAATCCCGATATCGTTTAAGTTTGATTTTAGACCTCTTGAAACAAACACTCCACTAATACCCCTTGGGTAGGGGAGGGAATGGGTATATGGATAAAAATAATTGAAAACTAATTTTGAAATATAAAAATTATAAACATGCATCGGATACATAGTTTTAGGGTTGATGAGATGTTTCAACAACCAATGCCATTGTGTTCAAGCTGTCAATGTTTTCTAGGGGTGGGAAGGGTGAGTCGTAAAAATAACGTAAGACCTATGATTGGGTCGAGCCCATGGTTATTGTGTATTCTGAGATGAATAATCAAATTTCCAATGACATTATGAACATTTCGTACCGTATGAGGTGCACGATGTTCCTAGAGGTGGGGGTTGGGAAGAGCGTGGCACGAAAATTTATCAAAAATGTCCGCTAAGAAATTTTTTTACGAAAATTCACCCCTATGGGAATGAAATGGGAAATTGGTGTTTTCTAGAAACGTTTTTGAAGTACATCAGTGAAAATAAGGGATTGAGTGCCCACACCAATAGTAATATAACCTCCAACATTAATGGATAAAATTCTTAGTGAATACCGAAGAGGATATGAGAAAAAAAATTGGAGACACATTACTGAATTTTCGCGAGCAAAGCTGCGGGTACCCAGCAAGTATGTACATAAGCGAAATACTAAACACTGACTAAACACGAAATCTCAGAAACTACATAGTCTACAAACTTGAAATATGGCAGATAGATTTCTTTTAAGGTGTGTAGAAAAGATTTTTCGAAAATTCATCCCCAACGGGGTGAAATGGGGGTTGGAATGTTTTATGTATATATCTCACTGTTACTGTAGAGTACTTGAAGCTGTTTCAACCAAACATGATACACACATGTCTGACTATATGACACGTTCTATGGGGGTAAGATATCCCTTGCACCCATAGGGTGGATGTGAGAAGGGGATTACTTTTAAAAATAATGGAAAAATTATTTATTAAATTCGAAACCATACTTTTCGGTGCCGTTTAGGTGGATAAGAGCATCCCCGGTGCTTTGTAAGTTCACACTCAGTCCACATTTCAGATAATATACGCCTAACAATCCAGGGGAAGGGGAGGGAGTGAAGGACAGGTAAACATAATTAAAAACGACCGATATTGGTGTTGAATAAATCATTTAAGGTGAAGAGACACCCTCATTGCCAGATAAGTACACGAACACCTCCTATGAGACATACACACCCTTTGTATTGGGGGTGAGTGAAATGTAAAAATAATCGTAAGTGACCGATATTAGAATTGAGATCGTAGTTTTCGGGGTCTATTACATTCTCGAAGACGCCAAAGTTCACAATCAGCGCATATAAACTCAAGCACCTCTAGGGAAGGGAATGCCATGAAAAAATATCAAACATGACACACCAGTGACGAGTTCTTACGTTTTGGCGTTGCTGAAGTGATAGTAAAATCCCTCTATCGTGTTAGTGTGAACTCAGTCCTCATGAAACAAACACTCTTCTAGCAACCCTTGTGTGAGGGGGTGGAAATGGGTTTATGGATAAAAATAATTGAAAACTGATATTGAAATATAAAATAATTAAAAATGCATCGGATACATAGTTTTAGAGTTGACGTAGTGATTCAACTACTAATACTGTTATATTCAAGTTGACATCTCATTGGAGAACTGTATTCTTAGATCTGGGGGCGGATTGGGCGAGACGTAAAAGTAACATAAAAGACCAATATTAGGATCGAGTCCATGGTTATTGTTTATTCTGAGATGAATAATCGTATTTCCAATGACATTATGAACCCTTCAGATCGCATAAGATGCACGACGCCCCTAGATGTAAAGGTTGGGAAGAGCATCACACAAAAAAATATCAAAAATGTCTGCTAAGAAAGGATTCTACAAAAATTCACTTTTAAAGGCGAAATTAGTGTGACCAAACTCTGACAAACTACAAAACCTACAAACTTGAAATTTGGCAGGTAGGTTCTTTTAGGAAGTACACATCCGCTAAGAAAGGATTTTACGAAAATCCACACCTAAGAGGGTGAAATGTGAGTTGAAATATTTTATGTATGTATTCCAATATAACCAGAGTGCCTGTAGCAATTTCAGCTAAAGTTGGTACATATATGACTGACAATCTGACAACAAGCACTGTGGGGGTAAGATATCTTTGGCACCCTTAGGAAGGGCGTGGGAAGAACGTAACACGTAAAAATTCTAAATTAGATTCGAACACATAGTTTACAGTGCCGTTGGGATTGATAAGGACGTCACCGATGCTTGGAAAGTTCAAAATCAGTCCCCGTTAGAGATACTGTACACCTAGCACCCTTAGGGTAGGGGGTGGAAATGAGAGGCAAGTAAGAAGAATCCAAAAAGACTATAGTTGGTGTTGAATAAATCAATTTTTGGGGGACTGCTGATGTGAAATGACACCTTCAATGACATATGTGGTACGTCCACAATCACCCCTATAAGAAATAAACAACCCTTCATGTTGGGTGTGTGGGTAAAATGTAAAAATAATTGAAAATGACCGATATTAGTGTTGAGATCGTAGTTTTCTGGTCCTCTGAAATTAGTAGTATCATTCTCGAAGACGTCAAAGTCCTAAATGAGCCTGTATACACCCCTAGAGAAGGGGATGCCATGTAAAAATTATCTAATATTTGTCATGACTTTACACGTGGTACCTGTGACGTGTCTACAGTTTTTGACGTCATTGAGTTGATAGTGACATCCTGATATCGTGTCAGAATATTCAGTCTTCGTGAAGAAAGAGACCCTTAACACCACTTGAGTACGTGGTGGAAATGGGTTTGTATGTAAAAGCAATAGAAAATTAATTTTGAAATAAAAAAACGGATAAGATTTTTTTCAGGGATGCTGAGATGTTACATTATTCTACCTACTACTTTAGAAAACCACTAACGTTAATGGATAACATTCTCTGTGGATACCACTGGGGATAGGAGAAAGAATAAAGAGACAAGTTACAAAATTCACGCATGCAAAGCTCCGGGTGCTCAGCTAGTGTATGCATGTATGTATGAATGTGTGTATATATGCACCCGAGAAGGTAGGGTTTCGACGGGTTGCAACTGCGGGACGAAAGGGAGTAGAGTGGGAGGACTGGCTCGTGCGGGGCGCAGACCCGTGGGTATCTTTTGAATAAAGTCATAAAAAATCAGTCGAGTGTCTGAACATCCTGTGCAGCTAGTTCGGAGGGACCGAAGGCTAGGGAAAGAAAATTGAATAGATGTGAGAGATGATTGACCAGATACGTTGTTGACATGTACTTTGAAAAGACAAATGGAAAGTTACTATAGAAATTCGGGAGGAACGTTAGGGTTATTTTGGAGATAGAGCCCAGAACCACGTGTAAAGTCATACAAAAAAACAGAGAAAAAGGAAGATTCGTTGTAGGACGCTCTTGCCGGACGAAGGAGTCCATTAGTAAGAGTGTTGATTGACGCGGGGTATAGTGGTAAACAAGTAGGTTTGACTGTCGAGCAACGAAGCTTATGGATCCACAGTGAAAGATGATTGAAAGGCAGCCTTCACGAGGGGCCAGAAAACGTGTGCGTAAAAGATCTGGGGTTTAGGGTGGAAAGAAGTGTTAATGACGGGGGACAGAGATATTGAAATAAAGTGTCACTGGCAAGAATAAAGAGTAACGAGGGTAACTTTCTAGTATTAAATATCACCTTGCAAAGAGATGAGGGTCACGAGACTGCGTAGTGTCACGAAAGGGGCTCGATAGGGAAAGTACTAAGATTTCAGAGACAACGAAGTATTGTGATAATCAAACCTTGCTATTCGTCCAAAACGAAAAGACATCATACAAAAATAACCAACCAAAAATACTCCTCGTAGGGTGAAAAAATATGAAATTATTGGCCGAAGAAAATAATGACCTCAGGAAGGGAACCTTGTTACTAGGTTTTGTGACGCTAAGTGGGGATAAAGCTACTTAAGCAAGGAGGAGGGTCGCTGCAGGACAGCTTAGGACAGCAGCACATTATTATCAAGATGATGAGAGAGGCAGCTTGATTAGCGAGCAGAGATATATTATTAGCAGTCACTTATTATTACGTGACATTACATAGTGAGATCATTACCATTATGACAACATTCAGAATCATTTTTCTGACAGATCGAGTTTATTTTGGTCGACTCTACTGAGTTATTCTAGATGAGTTATTTTGAGAGAGAGAGAGATGAGCCTTTTTCGATTTGATATGATGAACCTGGAGTTTTCTGTTTGAGATGATTCAGTGATCATTAGTCGATCGGTTTCGCTTTCAAGTGTCGTCCGATCTTCGGAAAATGTTTACGGTTCGTGTGACGCCAACCTTTTGGAGAAGTAAATGGCCGGGAACTATTATCAATGCCATAATCTCGGTCGTCGAGTTGAGCCGATAATAACGGCAGTGGTAACTCGTAAGCCACGCCGAGGGTCGTCTGGTTCTGGTTGCAGTGAAGGCGAATAGTACCTACGGGGTAGAGCAGTGAATGGTCTGGTAGTAACTAGAGATCATTAATCCCTAAGGAATTCGCCACGCCCACGTCGTTTGACAACTCGTGGTCCAGCTTCAATTGTAAACTATGAGGTAATTAACATAAGTGGTTGCGCCCAGTGCATCGGTTATAGCGTCAAGTGGCAGTGAACTGATATATGCGAGTGCGACGATGCCACAGACTCTCATGGCACTCATCAATGTTTAATTAGTAATGCTCATCAAAGACAATCGGTAATTGCTGATGATTTATTTGTTTAATTATATTACGTTTAAATTAAATATTGGCTGGAGTAAATATTATACTAGCATTATTAATATTCGAATGAAATAAAAAACCAATCATTATGGTTTACAACATTTGTGATTCTTTGGGGTATATGTTGGGGAAGTGTGTTCATGAGTAGCATTTGGGCATAATTTAAATATAATTTTCTATGTACTGAATTAATTAAACCAATTTTACCAGAGTTGCGTTTTCTTGAGAAAGGAACAGTGTGTGTATTTCACGGTAATAAAATGGTCCGAACCCCGACCTCTTAAAATTGTATGACCTAGTTGAAGATTAAAGGCAGATTTTCCAGTCAAGATGCCGAGTGGGCTAGGTAAGTCTTTTAATTAATTAATTAAGTAACACCCATATTATGTTACAATTGGTTCTCAACGTGGGGCCAGATTTCCTTAGCACCCATAAATTTTAAAAACCTTATAATTGGCTTTCCCAACGTGGGGTCAGTTTAAGCTTTATCAATTTTAATTTTGTTAAAATTGACTTTTCCAACGTGGGGCCAGACTACCTTGCCACATTTAAAAATGTTACGATATACACATTCCATATACAAACAATTATAACATGAAATAGGTAATCATTATTAAATATATATCTGGTATTTGATACCAAGAAGGACACTTCAAGAGGATTGATCATGTAACCCAAACAAGCATGACCGTCCCTTTCTCAATCTTCCATTGCATACCGATATAATTCAATAACGAATAAACGAGATAGGGGCTAGTTAGGTAAACCAAAAAGTAAAATTTTAATGAGTATTGTTCGCAGTTCAAACAATATTGTATGTTTACATTTTTTTGCACCAGGAAATTGTAGCGGCCGGAAGCATCTAATTAACGTTTGAGACGGAGAAATGTGACATGAAATAGAAAATAACTCGTGGAAAATTACAAGTGCATTGGAATACTTAGTTAAGTAAAAACTATTTAGTAAAACCTGCAATTTTTCCACTGAGTGAACAATTATGAACAAGAAGTTATTGTTTTGAAAAATCCTACATACAAGGACTGCCAAATGCAGAAAACAAAAGCAATAATATTTTTGTTGTAACACGTTGTATATTTGAAAAAGAAATCGCATATATCTAATTTGCGAAGCATTCGAGACATTACATGAACAGTTTATCTCATGATACTTTTTATTTTCTTGGTCATGTGAATCTTAATATTCTTAAAATTAAAAAAAATGAATTAATTCCCTTTAGAACGAGAAATAAGACTGGGTAAATACATTTGGAGTGTTTGAACTATTAATCTTAAGTGCTTCCTCAACTGTAAAGTCATTCAAATTTTAGAATGAATTTGAATCTAGATCATTACTGTTGTATAGGGAAAGATTTTGTTTTATTTCTTCGTGATATATAATACCAAGAAAAATATTTCTTTAGTGTAAACTTACAAAAGAACTTGGTTATTTTGAGTGGCTTGTGGGTTAGCTACATTGCTTCCTCAATTGCCATGCGTTATTATTCTAGTACTTTATTACTAATTTGTGCGAGCTTTTATTGAAATAATCGTGTGACTGTTGTATCATCATGAACTGTTGAATCAGTGCACATTAGCGTACGTCCCTGTTATAATATTCTACCGACCACCAAAATATTGTGTTTATAGAATGGGACTGTAGACTCCTGATAATATAGGACAAAGAGAAACAAAGTCCAAACTATATTTTACTGATAATTACGGGATTGGTTATGTCTGAACATACAGATCGTATTAAAATTAAATATTTCCGACATACAGAGGAGTGGAGCGTATTTTCCATCAGAAATACATTTACATAACAACTATTCGGTTAAGTCATTCAAGGACAGAATGTTTTTTTCTGACCAGTCATTTTGGAATATTTGAGAAAAAAAATTCATTTAAACTTTGATTTAAACCACGTTTCCTTTGCTTGAATTTGTCATCTATATATCACGTCTCATTCAAAGTATTGAAAAATTGATCGAGAAAATTAACCTATTTTAACTCTAGAATGAATGAACCTTATAAGAAAACTTTCAATCGCGAGTCCAGACTGCAACCCAACACATTTTTTAGGCTTTTTAGACATTTCATGGAATTCATGCAAATTCATAATGCAAGACTTACGACCTTTCATGGACGAACAGTTTATATTTTATGATAAAAACTTATGACGTTTCGACTTTTGTTTGAAATCGCCGTCAGGTGGTTCGAATTATAACAAGAAACAAACCTATAGAACAATTGAGCATGATATTAAACTCAAATATAAACACAAAATATATTTACAAAAAAGCAGGAACTACACAAACTTGAAATAATATTGTATTGTATATACCAGATAGCTTTTATGAATCTAAGCGTATATTCAAACTCTCGCGTGTATTTTTTATAAATATCATTCCGATATACGTTTGTAATAATTAACTTCTTTGTCCAATATTTATGTATTATCCCAATCCATCAAGTGATCATTATTAATGCAATGTGAGATTACTACACTTTGTTCAACAGATTTTAAATTTTGTTAACGCTCCTGGATTTTAGTTTTTAACCTTTTCTAAGTGTGACCAACATAGATACACAGTGTGCGTTACAATCTTCGCGTTTTATTCATTGTTAGTATCATTCATCTTTCATATGAATTACAAATGAGCTTTCATATGATTCATTTATTTTTACACTGTTAGTATTCATATGATCTTTCTTATCTTTTCCTTTAGTTATCAAATTATTTCCTTTTTTCTTATTCAAATACATTCTTATTTCCTAATTTGTTCGTATTCAAATGACAGAAAAGAAATCGCGAAAGTGAATTAGCGAATTGAAAGAACAAATTTCTTTCGTATGCGCATGGAGTAGAAAATCTCAAATGTTTCATGAAAGTTAAGAAAATTGGTCAAAAAATGAGTACATTTCATGAAGTAAATCTAAGTAAACTCACCTTATAGTAAATCCCTTGTTATAACCTGTGAAGTTTAGTTACTGCCAACAAAAATTAGGAGCTTAAATTTATTGAAGCTTGGTATACATTGAGTGTTTTTTATTGGAATAACAACTATCCCTTAATATTAAGCAAGCGTTTATCTTACTTCGTAGTAACGTCAATGTGACAAAGCATTTGACTCCATCCTGTGATTGCAGAAGACGCTTTCTGGAGTACCGCAAGTTTATCTGCGGTCGTGCTACTGGAACACTTTTCCTGAACACTCCTGGAAAAGCAGAGATTTCCTTTGACGAAGATACTCTTATGAGCAAAGGACATAACCTCGCGCATGAAGCAAAGGAAGAGCTTTGAAGTGAAAGGGTCCATTAAAATCCTTTGTTCGGGTGACATCCTGTTACAATGATCCAAGAGCTACCGCCGACACGTCTATGGGGTAGATTAATGTTCTGCTTTAAGGACTGTATATTGATTCGTTTGTAGAATTGTGAACCTGCAGATGTGTGATCTATTTTCTCCGCTTTTTTGCTATTTCTTAAAGCAAGTTCTAGTTTTGTAAAATGCCATATCATCATAAATCTGTTCTTAGCTTTAGGTATAAAATGCCTTCTATTTTCATGAAATTTAAACATTATTTTTTACAGTCGATCATATGTAAGACTTCCCTTCATTATCATGATACGAAATACTAAATTTGAATTGTATAGAAAATAACGTTACACCCTCCTCTTGTTAAGATTAATATTTAAAAACCGAAATTTCTTGACCGAAATTGTTTTAAAGTGAACATCCAGAAGATATGGTCAATTTTTCAGAACTCATTTTCTTTTTTTTCTTGCTTTTTGTACTTTGCTATTTTGTGAATAATTAGAATGATAAGAGATATAGCAACGTTCAACGAGTGGCATATCCAGATAATACTTTTTATGATATTCTTGAATATATCTTTATTGTGTTACAAATAATTTAACGTTCAACGCATCAAACTTTAATGTGGCCAATGTTTTTAGTTGAATGACTGTGTCATATGAAAAAAAAAAATCCGACGCCTGAAACTCTTTTAGATAAGAGTGTTGTTTATTTATTTGATTTTATGGTACATATTTATGTAAACAATGCCGTATTGTCGATCGTGTTTTATTCCTGTTCTAGATTTTCATTCTGAGTGATTTAAACAATTAGATAATTTAATTCCGAGTATTTTAAACTTTCATTTCATATAATTTGTACAAGTACAAGAGTTAGAGCTGAGAATTGCACGCTAACAGTTTTCTCTCTGTGTTAATGTGTCAGTTGGTGTCAGTTGTCTGAAATTTCTTAGACTTTTTGCGACCGCCACGGCGGAATTAATTTCATTGCCCCAGTAGCGCATTCAATGACAATTTCTCGGGGTCGCTAAAATTATGTTAATTTTTATTTTGACATTTTAAAAATATTGGTAATAGTGATTTGGTAATAGTTAGAAAAATTGAATTCACCAGTATTTTGTTGAAGAAAAATTATTTATTTTTAGTATAATAAATTTCAAAACAATTTTCTAAATGTAAGGGAACTAACACTTTTTACACAGGTAAACTGTCTTTGACCTTTTTTCCCGTTGTTGGGCACACTTTGCATTTTCGTGAAGATCATGCCTTGGATGTGGAAGGGATTTTTTCAATAAAGTGTCCCGAAAATTTACCTCGCAAACGTAAAGGGCACTCCACAGTTTTGGATTTTCTTCCGACCAGAAAATACAAAATTGCAACCACTTCACTCAAACATCAATAAAATTACAGAGGAGAACAATCTATATTTAACAATGAACTTCTCAAAGATTCAGAGAACTAGTAGAAATAAATACATAAATGATATCTAGCGACAATACGTCGAAATCCAACCTCAAAGTACAGGACGGGAACTGCCCATCTTTCGTCAGGAAGTCCCACAAAGGTACAGGGTCGTCGCGAATGGGTTATGACATCGCACCAAACATTCTCTTACACTTTTACCTTCTAAAATGAGAAATATCGAAAATATCAGACATTAGTTTTTAGATATTTGAATTAACAACAATTGCATCTCAACTAGTTCAACTAGATAATTGAATTGCAACAAATATCTCAATTAGTTCGGGAGATAATAAACCATGCCATTAACGAGAATGTCAAAAACATGGAAACACTTCTACCACCTTTGCGTCTGTCAAATAATAATTGAAAACGGAAAAATCATTTTTAGGTTAAAACAACATTTTTACATACAGTGACACTCTCATTTCTCTCCCATGTTTGACAATTGTAAATAAGCACAATACTCTTTATCCTGTATTAAAAATTGTAAACGATTGTATTAATGTGAAAAAGACTGAACAATATAACTTACAAAAAATATAACAAAATGAATGTCATTTTACACCTTCTTAGCTTTAAACAGCGAAGCCAGTCTCTGGAACTCCACGTGTGAAAACATATTCAGCCCCGGTGCATCGAGTTAAATGCAGTTCAACAAAATCTTCTTGAATGAATAATTTTCTACAATTTGAACATAAGAAACACTAAAACATGGAAAATTGCCATTTTCCCTAATGTTTCTCCAATGAAAAACATGTTTTTACGAAACAAAATACTTCACTTCCGGTTTCGGGATCGAACATAAAAGGTAAGTTCTTGTTGTCTTTTCAAAACGACCAATACTAGTTCTGTTGCCAGAACTAGTATTGATCGTTTTTAAAACACACTAAACTAGTATTGTCCAAAGCACAACGTCCAAAACTAGTATTGGTCGTTTTGAAAACGCACAGAACTAGTTCTGGCAGAATTACACCTGCCAAAACCAATTTTAGTCGTTTTACAAGTCCAATGGCCGAATTCGTGTTTTGCGTAAGATATATATTTGCAAACCAAGCTGTATACTGATTTCCCTTCGAGTAATTTCAGTCGAGCTGATTGGATTGCGTCGTATTTGCTTCCAGACAGCTTTACATGACATTACGTAGCCTTGGACCTTTTTTCATATAATAAATAATACATAAGTTATACTTTTCATAATTTTGAAAAAAAAAAGAATATTTTAAGATTAAATATGTGGTATACATAGAATTAATGTGCGTAAAACGTGTACAAAAACTTACATAAATATTACTATTTTTCAGAAACATATAACCCTATCACAGCTCTACGATATTTTTTTCTTTCATGCGAATGAATAAAGGTTGGAAGAGATGATAAAGGTTGCGAAAATAATATACATGGCGCATCTACGAAGGTTTCTTTAGAAAATCCAGATCAGGAGTGACCATCTAATCACATTTTCGTCCTAGCGTCCTGACTTCTATTCACATTTTTAATATTTTAATGACACCGACCTGTTCACCAGAGTAAAGTGACAGGGCGAACGTATCCCAGAGTAAAGCAAAGTGATATGGTACTGCCCAAAAAGTTTTCAAACCTCGTATCTTGGCAAATATTGACAATACAAATAATTTAATTGAAGTTAGGATAGTGCATTTTAATTAAATCTAGAATATTTTTTCTTCAATTCCATTCTATTAATTTTAAATTTATTTAATTCTATATTCCATTAATATATACATTATTGCGAGATTCTTTTAAAATTATAGTTAGTGTAGAATACTGATTTCTAATTTCATAGACGTAGAATTTAATTTACTTTTAAAATATTGTTTTGATTATTATGAAGGTGTTTTTATATCAATTTTTTTAGTGTTGGAGATAATTTTAATTATACATTATGAATTCGTCTTCTTCGGGAATGTATTTAAAATTTCGAACCTTAAACACCTGTAAATGGCGTTTTTCGTCTCTGTCAGACATTTCTAAAGGTCTCCTTCCGTCTCTAAATGCCAAGTACTGTTCTCACAGCAGCCGCCCTCTGTGCACAGTCCCTTTCACTGAGAATCCAGGAGGTCAGCGTGCATCCGACCGCCGCTTATCGACTTGCAACAGCGCGCGCGGAGGAGCAACAGGGGAGTAGGTCGCCACGGCCACGGAACACCATCCAGTCACGTGCTGCCTACCTTCTCTGACCTCCCTCCACGGCGTGGCGCTCCACAGCACTCGCTGTAACAATATGCAAATTAGCCACGGGAAGTGCACCTGGCCTATGTCGATCTCACTCACTAGACACGTCACGGGTCTAGCTGTTGCGAAGTACTGGGTGTCGCTCTATGGAAGGCAATTAGAGTAGGTTATGCCACTGCTGGCATGACATATGCTGAGATGGACACATAATACCATAAGTAAAAGATGTGCAGATGAAAAGGAAGAATAAAAAGAGTTTTCATACTAATGTATACGTTACAGAATATCTTACTGGTCATGGAAATTTTGGCAATTATCCCCGGAACATAGGAAAGTAGGATAATGCTCAATGTAGGCCGATACGTGGGAAAGTAGATGAAACGGTTCAGCATACAATGTGGAACTGCGACTTATAGGGAAAGAAAGAGGAGAGTACATCAATTTCTTGAAGAAAGAAGGGAGGACAAATTTAAAGTAGATGGACAAGACAATAGAATGTTAAAAGTTTACGACAAAAATAAATGCAATATGTGACTCAGTTACGTCTCAGTTAGGACGATGTTGGGAAAAGTGTATGATACGGGTGTACTGATCCAAACGTCCAGCGGCCAAGTAACGCAATAGTAGCTAAATATAGGAGTAGCGTATAGATGGGAGTAAAAGAAAGAATGAGTCTTGTATTAGTCGTAGAACTATGTAGTATGCTAAGTGGCTATTGTTTAAAACAATAAATAGATTTAAAAAATGTCAGTTGTTGTCAACCTTGTAGGTCTCACGGGTTATTTTACAGTCTCTCTAAAATATAATTTATATAAAAAGTATATGGATTAAAAACGTTAACAGATAGTAAAAATAGAGAAAGAAACACACAAAAGTCATTCACATATTAGATGAAACAGTTTCGGCTTTCACCATCAAAAACGTAGAAAAAGAATCGTCGTGTATTTTTCTAAGGAAGAAGGCGGAAACCGAAACTGTTTCGTCTAATACATGAATGATATTTGTTTTTTTTCTCTCTCATTTTTATTATCTATTAACTAGAAGACAGCAAAGTCGCTTAATTTCAAGATATATTACGGAAACCTTGGAATTAAAAACGTTAACAGACGATAAAAAATAGAGAAATAAACACATGAAAGTCACTGGCAAATTAAACGAAACAGTTTCGGCTACCAGCCTCCACCTGCGACCAGTAGCGGCGATAGCAGGTCCACAGGGTCTCTGGCGCGGGTGGGTGGGTGGGGGGGGGGTCCCAGGGGTCTAAGAACCTCACCGTGATAAGAAAATTAAAATAAAATATAAAAAAGAACAAATATCACATGTTTCTCTACTTGATATAAAATGAAAAACAATTTAATTATTGTCTTAAATGTATTTCTTCAACATAAACTTCATAGAAACGTATTCTCATAATCAGCTTTATATTGAACATGTGATTCAATTTAAATAAGGTATACATTTATACAATTTGATGATACTTATATTTTTGTAAGTCAGACAGGAAGTGAAGTTTAGTGGGTACGCGAAGATTGGGTTGTTCACTACTCCGGCTCAGCGCATCACAGCAGAAGCGACGGAAATATCAACGCAGGAATTCTAAGAATTCTCGTTTGTGTTTCTGTTACCGGCAAAGAAGTAAATCAGACAACGTAGGAAAGGTAATAGGAAATTACAGTGGGATGTCTAAAAAATTATAAAAACAAACACTTTTGAAAGAATATAAATAGAAAAAAATAATTCAAATTATGTTTTATAAACATTCATTAATTTTTTATGCAATTTAGCGTGGGAGGGGACAGGAAGAGATGGATTTATCACAGGAATATCTGTGATTGTTCATCCTGATACTGAGAGGATTAGTGGTTTCTCCTACATGAAAACTTTTACAGATAGTGCAACGTAGAAGATAAATGCAATTTCTGGAGGTGCATTCGCTGGATTGTCGAATTTTGTGTGGGAATTGGGTGACTGGACAAGTAAAGGATGTAGAAGGATCGATGATATTGCAAGTTTTGCACCTAGGTTTTTCACATCGTTTTGTGCCGGATGAGAATGCCAGAGGGGTGAGGCTGAATTTTTTGTTGTTACTTAATAATTTTTGAAGTTTTTGGGTTCTTTATAGACAAGTTGAGGGAGTTTGTTGAAGAGGAATTTTGTGGACGGGTTGGAGGCTATAATTTGATACAGGTCTTTGAGAAGAGGTTTAATTTTGTCAATACAGGGAAAAATGTAGTACATAATGCAGGGGATTGATAAGATTTTGTGTTAATAACTATCGATACATAATTTGAGCTAGGAGGTAAAATTATTTTTATCAAGAAATCAGAGGGATATTGTCGTTTAGTGAGGGTATCTTGTAGTTTCGTTAAGGTATTGATGGAAATCTGAAGGATTCTATGCCCACGGATAGAGCGTTTAACATGGTATTGGTGTCAACTATCGAAATGAAGGTATAGTTGTGAGTTGATAGGTTTTTTACGTCCTTTAGTTTGGATGGTATTGAACTCAGAGATTGAGATATTGATGTCCTGGAAATTTATTGATTCGTGGGAGATATTCCAGNGAAGGTATAGTTGTGAGTTGATAGGTTTTTTACGTCCTTTAGTTTGGATGGTATTGAACTCAGAGATTGAGATATTGATGTCCTGGAAGTTTATTGATTCGTGGGAGATATTCCAGGAGAATGTTACAGAGTATGATGAATTTAGTTCAATGAGAAAATTTTTAAGAGCTTCGTGTCCATGAGTCCAAATAATAAACAAGTAATAATTATGTCACTTATGTATCTCATCTATAGAATGGGGAAAAAAATCATTTTGAATGAATCCCTTTATAAACTAGTATATGAGGGAGCCATTTTAGTACCCATTCTGTACCCCCAACCTGAAGGAAGAATTGAATTTAAGAGAATTGGATGTGAGAATTAGATTTGCCAATTATAAAAGGAAATTTCTAGAGGGGGCGCAGGGAAAAGTTCTTGCCGAAAGAAAATGTTTTAATGCATCCAAACTCTCTTCAATTGAAATAGAAGTGTGAACAGAAGTTACATCTACGATGGCGAAAAGTATATTTCGATTTTTAGGTACTTAAGCATTTCTAAGAATGTCGAGGAATGTCTTTGATGTGAGATCGTAATTTTTCCACTAAAGGAAAATTCAACAAAAGCTTAAATACTATCAGTGTGACTATATACTAGATATAATGTGGTGAGGTGAATTGTTCTCCATGAGTTGTAGGTCGAAGATAAAATTGAGCAGTTTGAAAATTTGGGGCTGAAAAGAAATTTAATATCATGATCAGTGAGCCCTCAGACAGTCCTTTGGGTCTTAAAAACATTTGAAATTTTCTTGGATGTCCGGAGTACGATCAGACGAGAGAGGATGGTACAATTTATGGTAATTACGTATGCGGTGTGCTTATTTATGTATTCCGACAAATTCGAATATTTAAAAAAATGAATTCTGCTTTTGTAATAATTATATCAGGATATTGACAAAGTTTATTAATAGCTGAAGGTTCATTGGAAGTTTGATTGCGACTAGGAATAAGTGAATTAAAGAATGTTTGTGAACTAACTTTGTGTAACAGTTGACTGCAGAATGCTTCTATGGGATGTTTAGCGTGAAGAGATGGAGGTTCATTATTGGATTTAGGACGGAATGGTTCCAATGCTGCATAAATGTTCTGGGGCATGTGTGAGTGGGGCATATAAATGTGGAGAATTCCTTTTCGTGGCATTTTTATTTCAAAATACATGCAATTGAAGGTTCCTTGTGAATCTTACTACATCCGTCACAATGTCTATCTTATTAATGTTAGGTTTTTTAACAATCACATAATTTTAAGAATTCTTTTATTTTAGAAATTGTGTTATCAAATATATTGAATTGATGCAACAATCCTAAGAGGTTGTCACGTTTACCTTATCAAATATGTTGACCTTGTTCAACACCTGATTGGGCATAAAAGTTTATCACAGATTTGTTTCATATTACCACAATTCGTTTCTTCTCAAATACTTTTCGAAGCAATGTAATATCAATGCCAGAGCAAACTAGTTTCTTCAACAGAAGATGAAAATTTGCTATTAATATCCAGATTTTTCTGCGGACTCCCCTAAATATCTCAACTAGCCCGCGGTGCACGTGTTGGCGAAAGCTGTTTAAAAAAAGGAGAACTACATTAAAAAATATAGTTAGCCCATAATTAGGTCCTCCTGCTTTAGATTTTTCTTCGGGTAGAGGTGGGTTTTGAAATATAGGTCCACTAGGCTTGGACGTTGGGTCGGCAATATCATTAATGCTATTGTTATTATTAATATTTAATTTTGAGTTATTTTAATAGTTCGATAAGAAATATTTGGGGAATAAATCAAATATTTGATAATGGTATGTATTTGTTAAATAACTGTTCTTTTTTGTTCAACTTAATATAAATTTCCTGATATAGTGTTGATATTGTAACATGCAGCTAACAATATTTTTTCTCGTTTTCGGGGGAATAATGTTTGACTTCGCCTTGGGGCTCAGAAATGTTGAATCCACAGCTGCCTTTGATTGAAATTGATGATATGTTCCCTGATTTATCGAATTATCGAATCGTAAAAAATGTACTTCCATTAAATCTCTACCAACTTTCTTCATTGATGCAATACTCGAAACGAAGTGTAAAATTAAAAAGTGAAACTTGTCGGAGAAAATCTTATGTATTTAGAATCAATTAGGGAAGAAAAAGAAACTCAAGTAAGCAGCGAAATCATAAAAAACACAGAGTAAGTAATCGAAGGAACAAGGCATTCAAGGCTTCTTTTCATTAGTAAAACAATTTTCCTGGACTTCATATATTTGTTTGGCTAGAAAATGAACCGTGATGTTCCCAAGAAATGAACAGGTGATTTCGAATAATCTCACATACATAATTAAGCAGTTTCGTTTAAACAAATTTCATATTGAGCAACGATACATTATTTTAAGAATAATATAAGTTTTATAAACTGGTACGCCACCAGTGTGGCGCTAATTAACCTTCTCCATCTCGCTCCTTCCAGCAATAAACCAGCCCATAACCTGTTACGTTCGTCCTAGTTTCACTAAACCATCCTTTATAGTCGTATAATGAGAAGATGAAGATCTCTTTAATAATTCATAGATATTTCTTGATTCTGGGAAACAAGATTGCTACATGCTTTAAAAATAAACAAAAATCATAGTCTTCAAAAGCATTTCTACACTAGATAGCAACATTATTCTTAGTCCGGGCAAAAATATGGAGCATCCCTAAGAGACTAAAAATTGTTTGAACTGAATATTCTTTCACTTGTAGTATTCAAACTTAACTTTAATTCTATGCTAAAGGCTAATCACCGTGAAAATAATGCAATAGAGAAGTAAACTGAAAAAAAGTATTTGTGTGTATTTTTATGTTTTAACTACATGAACGTTTAGAATATTCTATGATGAGCCATCCTATTCACACCGCAATCAGGGACTGGTCAAAAACATCAAATCTTTTCAAACCACATCCGTGGATTGGTTCCAAAACTATACTACGACTGAACTAATAATATTCAGTCGATGATTCTGCTTTTCATTGTTCAAGAATAGACAAAGTTATTCATAAGTTACTAATTCATGACTTGTTCATCGCTTCTTGACTTGAAAACTAGTGATTGAACGGAAAATGTTTTTAAATTATAACATGATATAATCTGAATACAAGGAATTACATAAAAGAAAACTGTCAACTTTAATACACAAAGAAATATGTGTTTGATAATTGTTCGAAGACACTAATCTTCATTACGGTTCCACTTCTTCCCAGTTCAACAATGTATTATACGAATTAATATCATATATTTAATTAACATAATTTAATACATCAAGGTATTAAATGTATGACTACTGTACTATTAGCATAAATTATGTTATTTATATTGTATTAAACGCTTCTGGTCTATAAAATAAGGGTTAAAAAATAGTCTGAATTAGTATTTCATACTGATTCTTTTATATTTAAATATTCAGAATTGTCACCAAATGCCCGCAGAATGTCTGCCGTGACATCAGAATCAGTGGTGGATTTCGAAGTGGTGATCCCTCCCACCCCCTTCCTCCCGCTTGAAATAATTTCACTTCATAGAAGTTCTTTTACAGTTTTTAAAACTCTCTCTTAATTGCGATTCTGACTTTTCCCGAACAACTGCGGAATAGATTCGGACAACTGCGCGCCGTATTGAATTTTGCGTGCACTGCTGAAATACGATATCACAATATTTTTTATCAAGAAACAACGCAAGTCGAAGTATTAACGAACTAAATTAAAAATGAAAAATAGGCATTAAAATATGGAGTTTGAAGCAAGGGTCGTCGTGGGGGAGGGGCGGGAGTGCTCACCTCTTATGGATTCACCACAGACTTGGATGTCATGTCAAACATTCTTCGAGTATTTGGGGACAATTACATTTTTAGCGAATGCCGAATGTTTTCAGCAGACATAAGGATAACGCAGACCGATTCGCCGTTTTATCTGGGATCAAATGTATAAATTGCCATAATTTGCCATCTCAAAGTAAATAATTTAGAACAGGAATTATAATAATATTTAAATTGTTACTGAAAGACACACCTAGCAACGCGGAAGAGTGGTATCGGTGGAAATAATTAAAAAGACTACGGAAACCATTTAAGTAGATGGTTGTCGCGCGAGATTGTTAGGAAAGAATATTAAACTAATGTGTTACTGGCCAAAGGGGTGGGATGGGGAGAGGGAATTATTATGTAAATTTGTTAGCTAATTTGAGAAAAGGAGAATTTACACGAGATGTTCTTGTTATCAAGTGGTGTAGATATTTCTTACTCTGTGTTTTCATATCTGTTAATTGCATTCAGAGTGAAGATGACGGAAATTTAGTGGAAAGAGCTCTCACTCAAGATGAATGAACTGAATGGATAAATACTTCGACGCAAGAAGTACGCACTCCATTGTCTTACCAGAAATGGCAAGTTATTTTGAGTATGTTTGTATTCAATAATTGTAATGGGGGCATTGATCCCAAGGAGATGTCAAGGACATGGTGTTCGATGTCAAGGACATGTCAAGAACCGACAACTACAGTGCAGCAGCGACAACTCATTTCAAGTCTCTTTGGATCCGCCTTTTTCTCACCAATGGTGTCACGAAATATCGATTTCTATTTGACATTGGGGCCGGTTTGAATAATAAACGGAGCCCTCTAACACTACTTTGGCGTCAATCTCATCGGGATATGATCGAATCGGTCCGTCTTGAAGAGGCATGCGTTCCACACTTCTCATCGGAGAAGCAATATGGAGTAAGTTCTTATCGTACATCCCTACGGTCATCTAGTGAACTGGGGATCTCAAGTTATTAAGTTGTCTACCCCAAGTAAACTTAACAGGGATCGTCCTGATTCAGAATAAATGAGCAACAACACATGATTAATAAACATTAAAAATGTGATTCTTTCATAATCATTTTAACAAAGTTAGTTAATCAATTCTTACGAAAGAAAATTTGTTTAATACGCACAATGTTGTCCACCACGTCATCTGTGAACCTCTAAATTAATTTAATCGTCAGTTAACTGCATTTTTATTATCAGACATTTCTGTCAAGTGCATATCAGTACATAGTGAATAATCATTATGTACTATGTCAATATATAATCAAATAACTATGTACTGTTCATATACATAGTGAATAATCTTCGAGTCATTTTACCTCAATTGTATCATCTCTATCCGAACCCTGTTTTCCAAACGGGGTTGGCAGTATTCTGTAACTTCAATCTAAATAATTTTTAAATGATCGGAAGTAAAATGGAACCGAACATATGAAAATAATCTTTAGAAATATCAAATTAATTTTTATGATGTCTTTGAAGGTAAAAAGCAATCAACAGCAAAAAGGGACATCCGAATATTTGAAGGCGATCCCCGTTCAAAATACCCGCTTCATAATACGAATTACATAAACGTTAATATCTTTCCTCAATGCTTTTAGCAACTTAAAAAAAAAAAAGAAAGAAAGAAAGGCAAATAGCTAACATCGACTTTGCTTCAAGAGTCGCAAAATTTGCAATTGCAATTTACTTTACTCTTTATGTAGGTTCATAACATGCAAATTTGTTTTATTTTATATTTTGGAGGTATCCATTAATACGTCTTTCAACACAGAATTTAAGATTCAAAAGTTGGCAAAATTCACACTAAACGTCATTCAAGAATTGTAAGAAATCATCCAAATTAAATAACACTTAAAGAGAATTAAAAATTATTACGATTAATTAGTTGACGATTCCTTTCTGTTTATTTTGAATTATTTCATTGAATACCTTTAATTCATGCAAAATATTCAACCATTTGAACATAACTAAAAGTCTTTGTAAACGTTCACGTTTATTTATGTACGTATGTGCACATGTTTCACTCCATCTCCTATATCACAGAACCGATTTCAAACAAACTTGAGACCTTTTTTCTTACTAACCTCTGACGATGTTCCGAACACGCATGAAGGATGGTAGGGTTCGCCATGCACATTATGAAGAAATGATATAATTGCGGAAGTAAGTTTCAGGAGCTGCCACACCAACTTAATAGATCTCAATCTGCTTCTCGAGACGGTCCCCTGATATGCAATTCATGTTACATTAATTAGGGTATTTCAAATATTGTGGAATAAAGAGTGCCAACAAATAGTTATAACAAATCTAATTACGAGTGATGAACGTACTCCCTTAACGAACAAGTGATGAACTCACCCGTTAAATATCGATCTACTCTTTATAAAACGCTCCGTTATAACGATTGATTCACTATCGTAAATAACCTCCACCTCGTACAAAGTCGATCAATAGTTCATTGGAATCGTCTCTTAAATAATTGGGCAAAGATGCTTTCAATCGACTTGGAATGTTGACTCTCATTTTCTGAGCCAATTTCACAATTTAAATTTTACAATGATTACTTACAACAGTTTTACATCCGTGCATAGCTTTCAAACAAACAAGCAAATAAGTGAAATAAATCAAAATAGAATGATTCAGAATGAAATTAACCACTTATACATCGTATTAAGTTTTCTTAATGTTTAACTCATCGAAGGGTTCTGGGTCGGTGTCAGTGACAGTTCGTCTCCCCGTATGAAACCTCCCTGAGATGTCGCAATGGACCATTACCGCCACCAGATCTCGATCAGACCTCGCTACATCGTCCTTTATGTACGAGCCACATGCTGTACCCTCCATTCATTGCGTCTTTAACGGCCAGAATACACACTGGCCACGGTACTAATTGTCGACGTTATCGGACAGCGCCCTAACGCCAGGCAATAACTGCGGCCATTCGTCGCTTTCCGAACATTGTCTCTCATTGGCGTCATCCGGAATAGCTCGCTTCCAACACATGTGCGCGAACGACTCCCACAAAACCGGCCGTCGCGTCGGCCCCAGTCCGAAGCAACACTATTCATCATTCCCTATTCTTTTATACCTAATAAGGTAGGGTACGTGAACGATCATGATACTCAAAACTAAGTATCAACATTTATTTCTACCTCTATTCTACTTTGCCTGCAACCTTTCTTCCTCCGTGACAGAAAAAACACAAAATGATGAACACAACAAATTACCTTTTTGTAAATTGCTCACAATGAAATGTGTGAGTTCTATATGTACGAACAAAAAACATATATCATAGTTGTACTCACAGTTACATTATTTCAAACCCTACGCCAAGTAAGTTATTCCCAGAAAAGATAATTTCATCTGTCATTTTATTGATATATTTGAAGCCTTATATTTATTTATGATGAAGTGATTAATCGTAATATATTTGCTTCTTTTTGTGAGTATAACGTTGAGTTATTTACTATCTCTAACTATTTTTCAAAAATCTGTATCGCAATGTTATACCTAAAAATATTTTGTTTTATTTTTCCCTTCGTGTCAAACTTATTATTATGCAAAATTTGAACTTTCTGAATTTATCTTTCAGATAAATTAACAGTCCATTTTTTAGTTGACGAACTAGCAGGAACAACACAGGTCATCGCGGACATAACCGAAGATATTGAAGAATTCCTAACAAGTCCATTCGGCGGCGCTTATTCCAATACTGCAGCACTTCTCGTATTACATACATTTCGCTCCATCTCGCACATCACGGCTTACTTCCCGAGTCACTCAAAAGCATTCAAAACCAAAATCACGGTTACGTTGGTATTATCATCGTACACTCTATCTCAATTAATCTTCGTCTTGCAAAACCAAGACATCAAGACCACTACGCGCATCGCTAATATTGAGCCCCGTAATATGAATGTTGCACACGAAATAATGAACATGATGAAGGAAAACATCTGTATTACTGTCAGTTGACGTTACTGAGTGTTCGAGACGGATTGATTGTCTCATTTCTTTTTTGATCTACTGATGAAGCAACAACAACTATCCGAACCAAATCATACAGGAATCATTTCATCATTTGAAAATTGGTGTCTGGTGTGCTGTGTGCGGTAATTGTAGAATGTGTAAGAGATTCAATTTGGATATTTATTTAATGGTGTTTGAAGAATTTGTTGGCCAGTTGACTCCATAAGAACTGTAGTTCATCTCTCTCTAACAAGATAGAGCGAACTGCCACACATCTGATCGATCACTCGCTTGAGTACACAAGGACTTTCCGGAGGAGAGGATTATAAGTAAGGTGTTTGTGGCCATGGAGGTCTTCCGAACTTGCACCACGCGATTCTTATCACAACACAATGAAAAGTAAAATCTACCACACAAGTCCAAAACATTAAAAGATCTAAAAAACCACCATACAGCGTAAGATTGCTAACATTTCCGTCTCAATAAATTTCAGCTCTATACGTCACATCGACTTGCGTTTTTTGAAATTAATTCGTTATAATCATATCCACATATCCATTCTTTTGAAACTAAAAAAATCATTTCCGGATTGTGGAAAATTTTCGGGACAAGAAATTGAAACAATAATTCGGGACAAGTCAGCCTTTTTGAAATCGAAACATTTCGTCGACTTTTGAGAAATGGACTAGTATTGAATTTCGTTAACAAATCCAGTTCGCTGAAATAAAAAAACTAATCCAAGGGATTAATGCTTAATAAATGTTTTCTATACGTAGTACAGTTTGCGGGTTGTTTGTAATAGATTCCTTTCGTCCGTATTGACACGTTAAACTTTTAAATTTTAAAACATTCATCTTATCCCGGCATTTCTGAAACCTTCTGGGTCAAGAAATCGTTTTACAAAGCAGTCTTTTTTGAATGATGTACACCTTGTCGACTATTAACAAAGAAGTGAATAATGAAGTTCAAAAGAAAAAAACTCTTTCCAGATAGGTTAAGCACTTATTTGAGGAATACATATTGTTTTGTAATAGATAATTGTATTGTGTATTTTATCACTTCTACGAAGTAAATGTGAACTCATTTCTCGTAGTAAAATTCATGAATGTGATGACCTTCAAATAAGAAATATGGTATCTACCAACAAGTTAATTTCTTTAGAATAGTAAATGTTATATCATAAAGTAACCTGATCGGTCGAAGGCCTTAAAAAGGGGGGACATCGAGCAAAGCGAGTCACTAAATTATAACCACCGATTAGGAACCAGTGAGATAAGTAATTACAGTTGCTTCCAATTAGCATGAAACCATTACATAAACTGAACGTAACAATTTGTAATTGACACAAATACATACACCAGTGGTATTTGTCTAACTCTAAAAATACAATTCACCACAGTTACATTTTCCTTCACGTTCGTCGGTAAGATCATTAAAAGCACGTCCCTAAAAAACTTTTTTCAGCACCACCACGCAAAAAGAGAAAAAACATAATACTGAAATTTGTTGACAAGGAGAATTTACAGGTAACATTATATTTTCTTTTGAAAATACATTTTGTAACAATCACAATGAATTTCTCACTCCTCGCCTATGTAATGAAACCCGATGTGATTCTGATTGAAATTAGTGGGTTCTTTTACTGAGTACTCCACTATCTCCACACTTCATAATATAAAATAAATAAATAACAAATTATTCATCAATGATTAAATATTATATAATGGTTTAACTATGTTTTTACAGTTAACTACATTAATGCATTCAGAATGTTCTCGTTTACTACATGTGTTCTAAAGATATAAGCAATAAAATGCAAAACGGGGAAAATTTTTGCAATTTTTTCGTATTTTCACTGCGTTGCGTCACTGCCAGGAGGCAAAAAAGGTAAAGTAAGTAACACAAAGAACAAGTGAGAAACCGAATGATGTAAATATTTTTACATGCGTCGAATAAGCAAATTGCGTGAAAATGAGGCAAAATACTTATTTTTTTTATTTTTACGACTTTGCATCACATCTGCGATACATAAAAGATGAAATTTGGATTCCTTTTCCTCGTTCAACCAAATGATTTGACTATATTGTATCAAGCCAGTTCAGTTTTTTTTTCCTGACAATAGTTCTTTAAGCAGTCTCCTAATTGTCCCGTATATTCCAATCTTTACGTATATCACTCTGTTTTATGATCCAACGTGCATCTTTGAAGATGACGTAGCTGTGTTTCTTGACACGACTCTTACAAGGGTGCATCACAAGTCATTGAGGACAACTTTCTCAAGACGTCTTCATTTATAATTCCAGAAATGTCACCAATTTCCACTTCGTTTTTTCGTGAATATTGCGCTAGAATTGTTAGTATTATTGTATGAGTAGGTTGGTAAGGTCTGCACACACTAAGTTCTTTGTTTGTCTTCCTTAATCGTTCTGATTCATCTTTCACCCTCACGATCAAGATCGCGCCTCACCAACTTCAGAAGACAAAAGCTACAGTAGTTTGTAAATCATTTCAGATATTTGGATTTTTCCTAATTTTTTTGTTTTTTAAGTCCGGCAACATCTTAAGTGATACATTTCTTAAGATTAGAAGTTGTCACAGTATTATAATGAATTGCACGTTACTGTGATCTGTCAAGTTGGAACTTCCTCTGTAGCTGCCAGATCGAATTTTCCTTCCATCTGGTTTTCATGAAACATAAAAACAAAACCTCCATCGCATGTACCATGAAACATAAAAACAGAACCTCCATCTGGATTTCACTCAGAATCACAGACGCTGCAATAAGCACGATTGATTTCTTGAATTATGTCGAATCACGAAGAAATGAAAGGCGCTGATATTGAACCTGCAGAACAAATCGAAACAATCTCTTTCAGCTATAGACAAGATTTACGTAGTGACGTACCGACAAATATATTTAAACTAGAAAATGATTGTTCCTCGAACATTGAATCCATCACAATTTCACTAAATAAGAAAATGTTCACATTAATTTACACAACGGAATTCTACAGAAAACAAGAACATAAATATAACATTTTTTGGGCATAAATAACTTGGATAAGCTTCTTCTTACACGAACATTCATAAATGTTGGCAAACTTTCTGCTTTGAAATGAAATAGAATACTTTATTCATAATTATGCTAAAACCGACGTACTTTCGAGATTTTAAATATTTTAGATTCCTTCACTGATTTCATAAACTCACGATAAAAACTTTCATGATTCAAAATATCCACCTTTATTTAAAATCCGTACTAAAAAAGAAATTCACACAGAGAGTAATTTTACTAAAGACAATTTTCTTCTCCGTCGTGGAATTTTGGTAAATTTGAACTAAGGTATGTTTATTATCTTGTTTCAGAAGCTGAGGTTTTAAATTACTAAATTACAAAACAATGCTATGATAAACATTAGTCCATTTATTTCAAAATATACAAAATCATACTTCACGTCTATATTCCCTCCTTGATTTTTTATCATCGCAAACTCTCCTCATCATGTCTACTTCTTATATCATATTACTGATAGCAATAACTGGGAATTCCTTCAATTATGTATGTTTTTCGCTATGAAGTAACGCATAGGTAACTAATATCGGCTCTAAGTTAAGCACAATGTCTTTCAGTAAATAATAGCTTTGCATTAAGAATCCTCGTCTTGTGGTGACCAAACTTTTCCCAAATTATCGAGCTCAAAGATATTACAGATGAGAAAGAATGTTGTCTGTTTACCCTTCCTTATTCTTATCGCAACTACGAAGAGTTATATATGGACTTTATCTCATTACATGTTCTGATAACAGGTTTTATATAGTTATTATTTATCTCATTATATCTGGTTACAGGTTTTATGTTGTAAATATTCTTTGAGGAACGAAAATCGAGTAACGCTATTGATTGGATAGACTTTCCTGAATGGACATGGAAAAGCGTAGTTAGATTTTACTGCATAATGTTTTCTTTCTAGATAGTATGTGAGTTTAAATAAGAAAATTATTATACATATACACATACTAGCTAGTTACCATCAGCTTTGCTCCCGCGAATTCTGTAATATGTTTCCAGCTTTATTCCTTGTCATAGGGGTGATACTATTCATCACAGCGACAACGAAAATTCTGAACTCGTCAAACCTTTCCCATGAGATGTCACACCTTTTATATGCCATACCCTACCCCGAGGTGCTAGGGTTTATGAGGCTGATCGTGGATTTAAGCAGCATCGAAAATATCGTTTATAATCTCAGCGACCTCTTAACCTTTGATCTCCACACTTATATCGGTAACTTTCAATTAGTTTTACATGTCTACCCATTCCCATCCCTTACCAAGTGGGTGCAAGAAGTTTTTATTTCAAATGGCCGAATATAGCCTTGCACGATTAAAGGATGTAATAATCAACTCAGTAATGCTGAATACTATGTACTCGTCAGATACCTATTATTTTCGCTAATTTGTATATAGTATCCCCTATTCTTTTTGTGCAAAGGGTGTATACGAGCTAATTTTGCACTTTGGGATCTTCGAAAATGTCATTAATAATCTCATTGACCCCGAAAACTATGATCTCAACACAAATATAATTCATTTTCGATTACTTTTACATTTCTTCCCTTAATCAAACGGAGTATATCTTCTCAGTGGGGGTGATTGTGGACTCGAGCGGCATTGAGAGTGTGACTCTCCTCTTTTGCGACCGCAAAACGGATGGTCCATCCTGGCCCCATTTTTTGGCCCGGGTTTTTCTCCGTTTTTCCTTCGGGTAGAGGCGGATTTATTATACAGGTTCTCTAGGCTTTGTCTAGGGGCATGTTTATTGTAACAATAAATCGTGAATTTAGTGGTTTTTTTCAACTCTTATGATTTTTAAACACTATACTCAGAATAATCTATAGTTCGATAATAACTTGTACATGTAATTTTTTGCGTAAAATTACAAACATATTGACATTCTGTTAGTATTATAACTCGCAGCTAACTTTTTATCTTATCTAGGACCTTATGCTGAATTTTTTTGAATCCGCCTCTGCCTTAGGGCCCTTGATCGGAATAGATGGGATGGTCCCTTGCTTGCTTCCGGAGAGTAAATTAGTTCATTGTCCTCCACGTGGTCATACGCAGTTTGTACTGTTTTTTGACAATAAATTTATTATTTATTATTTGATGTATTCAATACCAATATCGGACGTTTTGGAAATTTTAATCTGCTACCCGTTCCCACCCATACCCCAAGGATGCCAGGGGTTCAATATCTCTAGCATGAAAAATTAAAAGTCGTTTTCATGTTGCTCATTTCTTTATTGGTATTAGAAAGCTTTTTCGGCTGCATAGCAACCATCATCAGTAACATACGCTGAAAAATATAAATGTTCATAAAATGACAATAATAAAAATAAAATAAAAATAAAAATAAAATAAAAAATAAAAATAGATACATAATATGAAAGTATATAATAATTGGGTGAAACAGTATCGAAAGAAGTGTATTTTTGGTTGTTGTTGAAATAAAGAAAGGAAAGAACAATGAAAAA
>NNCF01126836.1:393243-442467 GCA_002313205.1 Laupala kohalensis | reverse complement strand
AGTATTCTAAAAAACAACAACATTTCCCTATTAAATGAACAAATCCCTGAATTTCATTCCCCTCTCATGAAACTAGCCTTCAAATTCCTTCCCTCTCACCCCCAACTCTTCAGGACACTGCACCCCATTCCCAACAGTTAAAACCCTTGGAAATCCTTTCCGTCTTCTGCCGCCAGTTCCTGGAAAACTCCGACAGCCCCTTTTTCCCCCCGCTCACCACGCAACACCCCTTCACTTACCATATAATGACCTCCGTTCGGCGTACTCTGCGCATTCGCCAAAAATATTCCTTAACACTCAGGCACGTAATTTTGTCAGCTTACTCACTCTGTATTTGTTTTCTTTTCTTTTATTCTTTTTTCATTGTTCTTTCCTTTCTTTATTTCAACAACAACCAAAAATACACTTCTTTCGATACTGTTTCACCCAATTATTATATACTTTCATATTATGTATCTATTTTTATTTTTTATTTTATTTTTATTTTTATTTTATTTTTATTATTGTCATTTTATGAACATTTATATTTTTCAGCGTATGTTACTGATGATGGTTGCTATGCAGCCGAAAAAGCTTTCTAATACCAATAAAGAAATGAGCAACATGAAAACGACTTTTAATTTATCATGCTTTGATAATGTTGCTAAAGCTCCACAATTACCAAGTCAATATCTCTAATTTGTACTAACTGTAAACTTAAGAAGTATTGCGGGCGTCTTTATGCATCTCAACGGCACTGATAACTATAGTTTCAAACATGTTATAGGATTTTTTTCATACGTTTTTACATTTCCGTCTCCCCCCCCCCAAGGGGTACCAGGAATGGCTTACCCTCATTGTGCTTCTTGTAAGATAGTCATATGTGTATAAAGTTTAGTTAAATATAGTATATTTTAGTTTAAGTTTAATTGCTCGAGACAATCAAGAGTTTTGGTGGGTTGCATAGGCCACCTATATAAAATATTTTAACCCCCATTTCACCCTCTTATGGGTAGACTTTCGTAAATCCTTTCTTGGTGGACGTCTACACGCTAAAATGAATCTACCTTCCAAATTTCAAGTTTGTAGGCGTCGTAGTTTCTGAGATTTAATGATTAGTCAGTCAGTCAGCAGTGGTATTTCGCTTTTGTATATGTAGATTATTTAATCGAAGACAGTTACCATCTGACGGGTATTTACTTAAACTGTGAAAATTCAGAATTTTTTTACGTAAGAGAATTTCATAGTAATCGAGCTTTCTCAAAGCTGCAGCTGGCACGCTCACGGAAGCATGCTGTCGGTTCAGAGATGCCATACCTTAAAACTCCTGTAAAATCTAAACTATTTATCCAATTTTTACGATTAAAAGACAATATTTATCTTTGTTAAATGCACAAAACAAAGAGCCCAGTCTGTCTGTTTATTACTTAATCACGATTAAACCACAGAACCGATCGTGATGAAATTTAGCAAGGAGATAGTTTAGATGTCCAGGATGAATATAGGCTAACTCTTGTTTTTAAAATGTGTGAAAAGAAAGATACTAAATTATGTTGAAGATAAATGTCGATGAAATCGGGGGTGGGGGTGGAATCATTCATATTCACTTACGCTGCCTAAACGGTTAGAGATAGATGACAACTTTGAGTGACAATATTGTTCGCCTCGAAGAGTACTACAAAAAAGTCCGCGGCAGCATGCATCTATCTACTAAGGTTAACCTAATTTATCAAAAAAACGTTATAAAAATAGAAGTGTTGAAACACTTCAATTTAAGTCAGTAATTTAAGGAGGAAAAAATCAATATTCATCAAAGTTAATGCTTTCCTTATTTTGTGCATTTAACAAAGATAAAAAAACGTATTTTAATCGGAAAATTTGGACGAATAGGTTATATTTTACAAGATTTTTAAGGTATGGGATCTCTGAACCAACGGCATGACTCCGTGCGCCAGCCAATTGCAGCCTTGAGAGCGCTCGATTCAATTTACATAAAATCCTCTTACGTAAAAAATTCTGAAAATTCACAGTTTAAGTAAGCACCCGTCGGATGGTAACTGTATGCAATNCACATATATATATATATATATATATATATATATATATATATATATATATATATATATATATATACAGCACTGACTGAAGCGCGATACCATTGACTGACTAACTAACTAATCACGCAACCGCAACCTCAGATACTATAAAGTCTACAAACTTGAAATTTGGCAGGTAGATTCCTTTTAGGGTGTAGACGTCCCCTAAGATTTTATGAAATTCCTTCCCTAAGAGAGTGAAATGACGGTTAAAATGTTTTATGTATGCATCCTTTGTATTCCACCATAACTCTTGATTGTCTCGACCAATTTCAACCAAAATTTAAACACATATGACTTACAAGAAGCACTGTGAGGGTAAGACATCCCTGGCACCCTTTGAGAGTGATGGGAAGAGGGTGACTTGTAAAAATAATGGAAAAATCCTATAACATATTTGAAACCATAGTTATCGATGCCCTTGAGATGGATAAGGACGACTAAGTCCACGATCACCCCCAATGAGGGAATATACTCCGTCTAGTTAAGGGATGAACTTAAAAATAATAGAAAATAACTTATATTAGTTAAATTGAATTATTTAATCGACCTTTTTTGTAGACAATTATTTATTTCTAGTATCACAACGTTTCAGCTGTATCCTACTGCCATCATCAGGAGAACGTTAGTAAGTGGACATATCGCCTGATGATGTCAGTAATATACTGCTGAAACATTGTGATACTAGAAATAATATCAATGACGTAATAATATCAATGACTTATATTAGTGTTGAGATTATAATTTTCGGGGCTGATGAGATTATTAATGACATTTTCGAAGATCCTCAAAGTCCAAAATCAGTTCGTATACACCCTATGCACCCCAAGAGTAGGGGATACTATATACAAATTATCGAAAATGATAGATATCAGAGTTCACAGTTTTCAGCATTGCTGAGTTGGTTGTAACATCCTGTAATCGTGCAAGGCTATATTCAGCCCCCATGGGAAATACGACACTCATAGCACCTCCTTGATAAGTGATGGGAATGGGTAAACATAAATATAATCAAAAATTACCACTATAAATGTCGAGATAAAAAGAATTGAGGGGTCACTCAGATTATTAATGATTTTTCCGATGCTGCTTAAATCCACGATCATCCCTACAAACCCCAGTACCTCAGGGAAGGGTATGACATGTAAAAGGTGTGACACCTCAGGGAACGGTATGACAAGTTCAGAATTTTCGGTGTCGCTGTGATGAATGGTAACATCCCTTTGAGAAAGAATAAATCTGGAGACATATTACAGAATTCACGCGAGCAAAGCTGCGGGTACTCAGCTATTCTGATAAAAAAATAAAAGTTTGAAAGTTATTTTTTATCATCCAAGTTTTAATTTAAACATTATATACGAATAATAAAACACCAACTGACCCGTTTCGGTTCATCGATTCTCAAAGTTTCCTCTGTTGCGTATTCGGGAAGTTCTAACGTTACGGAAATTATTAATTACCCGGTTTTATATTAATTTTTCAGAAAATCCTTACGTTACGTATGTGATATTCTACAAAGTCACATGTATCTTACGCAACATGTCACAATGCTACAATGTTGCTTATGTCGTACGTAATATATTACAGTGTCGCATACATGATGACAATAAAATAACTCTTTTGAAAACTCCTGAAAATTTGTAAAAGTTTATACGATACCACATTCAATACGTTGAATAATTATAAATTATAAACACAATTATGTTTTATTTTTGTTTCACGATAAATTAGTTTATGTGTCAATACGTAACAAAGAAATGGTACATGTCCAAAGTGAATGTTGAATAACATTGTTTTATGTGATTTTTCCCTTCATTTTTCTTTCTCTAAATTCCATGTTTAGTCCAGTAAAAACACATTTTACCTCGCTAAACGTCGTGTAGTTCTGATTTTTTGACCGTAGAACGGTACCTATACGCCTCCGAGGTGTACATGCAGACAAAAATGAATGCCATTTCACATGACCTCGGATATCACCCCCCACCCTCCAGCAGTGCTACCCTTGAGACTTCTCCTTTCCCTCAGTCCATTCCCCACCGCCTTGGAGTCAACTTGTGGTGAGTACTGTACATGATTGTGCATGATAGTGCGCTTCAGAGGCGTATGGATACCATTCAGTGAAAAAGTTTAAACGTCTCCCAGTTTATACGTATAGGTACCATTAAAGATGTAAATCTTTTCAAAAAAATTTGAAAATTGTCAATTTACGTCATACATTGCTAAATAATTTTTAAGTGAACATTCCTACAAGAAAACTTGTAAGAAATAAATTTAAAGTATACTAAATTATTTACAAAACCAACTGCAATTGACTTGTCGAAAAAATAGTTAACGAGATACAGCTAAATTAGTTAGTAGACCTTTTTAAGAATTGACAATGTCTTCGTTTCTATTGTATACTCACATTACAGTAGTAGTTGGAACGGTGTAATAATATTTAAAAGGTGTAATAATGTTATACAGAAATTACGATACAGAAACAGTGGAATAGGTGTCACAGCTGATGCTAACTGCTGCCTCGTCGTATCATACTGGCTTAGATTGAATGTCTAGTATTGTTGGTAGTACGTATGGAATCATCACATTCTATTGTAAGTATTGTTGTGAATATTAGTTGAGACGGTAAGGAAAGAAAAATTATCACCATAGAATAAAGGGTATTTTTTTAAACCTGAACAAAAATCTTCCAGACACGGAACTTAACAGGAAGTTACGTTTCGGGATCACTAATGGGGAAATAAAATCAGACAATCCAGCACCCCCCTCGGCGGGGGGGGCGTCGAAAAAGGTGGCAAAATGTTTTTTTTATAAATAAGTCACACTCTAGGCGAGATATCAAAAAATGCTAAAATTAAAAGTTGTAGCTGACAAAATTTTCAACAAATTTGATCATATGTTCTTTTTTCGTCAGACGCACAGGAACCGAGATGTAGGCACTCAAAATTGAGACCTTCTTTTGAAAATTTTCGTTTAAAGCATTTTTTAATTTCTGACCGATTTTTGTGCAGTAAAAAGCGCTAAATAAGGGTAAGTGTTTGTATATGTACTACCATGTATTTGGGTGTAAACATTTGTATGTAGGTATTTATGCACACACTCATGACAACTACCAAAACATGCATTTTTGAAACGTTTATAGCTGTATACATGTATATGTTACCGTGAAAGACCGAAATTGGAGAATGTCGACTTTCACCGGTTAATGTCAACATTCACATAGTCACTTGGTGTATGTCCGAAATATTTGCTAAGTACCTTTATTTCTGACTTACACTGGTAAATGTCGACATTCACCATGCACTAATGGTGAATGTTAAACATGTCGGAGATTTATATTTTCTTACCAAGAATTTAAAACACACAGTACATTTTAAATGGGAAAAAGAAAATAATCGCGACATAAAAAATTATGAATATATATTTTTCTCACTGTATATGACACCAAAAACTCTTTTCACCTTTACTTGTACACTGAAAGAAACCTATTTTTAATTCTTTTTTTCTTTCGAGTCTCTGTGTCGGTGTAAACCTGCCATGTTGTCGGTGCGTTTAAAAAACATGACTTAACATTACAAATATCGCTGACAATCGTTTCTCGAATACTTTTAAACATTAAATGATGAATAAAACAAATATTAAAATAAACATTTAATATACTTGAAAGAAGTACTTAAAATGCAAGTCCCGTCACTTCGTTTGTTGTTCAACAGAAGAGGTGACGTGGAGACAACAGTACTCAAGACGCATCTCCGCTGCTTTTTAAAAGGAAATAAGTGATGGTAGCATTCAACATATTCTTTCAGTTATGAGAACACTATCAACAAATCTTACTCCCAGAAAAGGGCTACTTTGATGATGCGAGCAACGTTTTCTTAATTTTTTTTCGAATACCGTAATTTATACTACATGGATACTGCAGTAAATCGTGATCTTTTTCTTGAAAAGTTAAATGCATTAATTGCGGGTAAACGAGAAGACAATTGTTTTTATTTTTCTCAAGAAAAGTACTCTAAAATACTTTCTGAAGTGGTTTCTGCTAAAACTAAGTGCAACACACCTTTGTATTACAGACGATTAAAACGTTTTGACGTTTTAAAAATTAATGATGAAGAGAAGTTAATTGTACCATTCAAACCAGGGGAAACGAATTTACAGTATTATGTTACCAATGAAGAATTGTTCAGTATACTATATGAAACTCACACCAGAATAGGCCACGGAGGAAGAACACGTATGCTTAAAGAGTTGCAAGTTAAATACAAAAATATTACATATGAAGTTGTAATGTTGTATTTAAATTTATGCAAACAGTGTCAAATGAAACACAGTGCACCTAAGAAAGGTATTGTTGTGAAACCAATGGTCAGTTCTGAGTTAAACTCAAGATGTCAAGTTGATCTGATAGATCTGCAGTCAAACAGAGATGGCGAATATAAGTTCATAATGGTGTATCAAGATCATTTAACTAAGTTTGTCCAGCTACGACCTTTGAAAACTAAAAGAGCTGAAGAAGTAGCGTATCACGTTCTTTCAATATTTTTAACATTTGGTGCACCAGCAATATTGCAATCAGATAATTGTAGAGAGTTCAGTAATCAAGTCATATCCGAAATATGCGCTATGTGGAAAGATGTTAAGATTGTTCATGGGAAGCCTCGTCACAGTCAAACACAAGGCTCAGTTGAAAGGGCCAATCAGGGTATACAGAATATGCTAACTGCATGGATGAATGATAACGATACAAACAAATGGTCAGATGGTTTACCCTTTGTTCAATTTGCCAAGAACACTACATATCACGAAGGAATACGCCAAAGTCCTTATGAAGCCATGTTTGGCGTTAAAGCAAAAAGAGGTATAGCATCGTCTTTTTTGTCCAGCGAACAAATCGCAAATATTGAAACCGAAGAACAGCTTGAAGAAACTGTTAATACTTCTGAAAAAAATTTGAGCGGTGGTCATACCGAAAACCATATTCCAAAGAAAAATATTGAAGAGGACCTGCAATCTACAATGTCTTCACATCAAGTTCTGACTGAAAAACACGAGTTAATTTCTATAAAAAGAGCGGCTGCGAAAGAGAATCTTCTACTGCAAGCAGCAAAAATGTTACGAACCTCACAAAACAATTTCCTCCTGCTCAAATTGGTGATACTGTACGAATACAAGTCCCTGATGTCGACCGTGGTCGTACAGATAGCCGAAATGTGTTAGCGGTTGTTGTTGGAATAGAAGACTCTGACTTCTATAAACTGGCAAATAAAAATGATACCCACAAGCAACTTTACACACGTAATCAGTTCGTAATTTGTAAAGAAAAGTTACTTTCCATAGATGATATTTCTTTTCTAGAAATGTCGCTGAGAGAAGCAGCTGCAGCTAATTCGAGAAGTGGGGGGCAAGGCTATACACGCTGTCATTGCAAAAGGAAGTGTTCCACAAATAAATGCAGCTGTAAATACAAGGGACTCTTGTGCAATTCAAAATGTCATAATAGTTTAAGTTGTTGCAATAAATGAGATTTGAATCACATAATTAAATATTATTTTTATTACTATTATTTTCTTTTCCCATTTCGAATGTACTGTTTACTTTTCCCATTTAGAATATTCATAATTTTTTTATGTCGCGATTATTTTCTTTTCCCATTTAGAATGTACTGTGTGTTTTAAATTCTTGGTAAGAAAATATAAATCTCCGACATGTTTAACATTCACCATTAGAGCATGGTGAATGTCGACATTTACCAGTGTAAGTCAGAAATAAAGGTACTTAGCAAATATTTCGGACATACACCAAGTGACTATGTGAATGTTGACATTAACCGGTGAAAGTCGACATCATTCTCCGTACATAGATGACTGACTATCTGACAGCAAGCATGGTGGAGATGAAACAACCCAGGCACTTCCAGGGACGAAAGGGGGTGGCATGTGAAAATAATTGAAAAGAAAATTTGATTGAAAACTATAGTTTTTGGTATCGATGATATTGATAAGGACAACCCCAATAAGTTCACCATTGATACACAGGGGAGATAATATGCTCCTAGCACCCATAAGGGAAGGGGTATCAATACGGAGGAGTTAAGATTATAAAAATAACCAACATTGGTGTGGAATACATCTTTCTTGCTACCACTGAATTGAAGAGTGGCACTATCAATGAAACTTACGCTCACGGTCACCCTCCACGAGGTATATACAATTATACCCCCATTGGGTATGGGATGGGAAGGGGCTGAAAAGTAACAATTATCGAATATGGCCGCTATGAGTTTTGAGATCGTAGTTTTAGGGGTCTCTGAAACCAGTAGTAACATTTCCGATGATACAAAAGTCCACGATCATCCACTAAATACTCTTAGTACCTCTTGGGAAGGGTATAATTTTAAATACTAATTTTTTTTTCAAAAATTATGAAGTTGCATTAGTATTTATTACGCTCCACCCCTTTGATTTTTAAATTAATATTTCATATTTTAAAAATATATATGTGTATGCACCTTCTAAGCTCTTCGTTGTCTAAGGTCGAATGAGTTTCCAAAGAAGGATATTATTTTTTAGTTTTACTTTTTTCATTCTCAATTTATATTTTTTTTAACACAGTACTTTACAAATTAAAACTTGTTTTAGAAAAAGTTCTTTTACGTTTATTTTATTGAAAGATCAGATTGAATTGTATTTTACTTGATGTACCGAGTCAACATGTTGCACTAATGGGACTTCAGAGACCCACCTTGCTCATTCGACAAAGTAGTGACGGGCAATATGGCAATCATTTTGTTTTATTTTTAGAGAATTATATTTTTAATTCTTTTATAATTTTTATTATAGAATGAAAATTGTTCTGATTATTTATTTACATAGTTATGGCTCACATTGATGCATTGACAGCGTCCATCTTACGAACTCATTGAGATATGTCTGTATGTAAACATTGTAATTAGATTATCTGATAACGGAAATTTAAATATTTCATTCTTTATTGGTCGCAAAGGGGTATAAATCTCAGGTTTTCGTTGTTCGCCCTAACGGTATTGTACTTTTTTTCGCTCTATCTTGTGAACTAATTTTATATACCATTTCGATTTTTTTATGTAAAGATTGTGATCTATAATTTGTTTTAGAATTTTCCATTCTATTTGAATTAAATTTTAATTGTATTTTAGTCTCACTGTGAAAGGAGTTTTCAAAATTATGATTGAAAAGAGATGAATTAGAGAGAAATGTAGTTTTTTTATTGTTGCGGTATCTCAGGTATGAATAAAGATATATCATGATTTTTGTACGTCAACATTTTGTTTTGTCAATACCAAACTATAAAGAAGGGTAAAAAATATCTGAACAACAAGAACATCCATGCTTTTTTCTTTTTTTTGGGGGGGGGGGAGTGTCCATTTCAATTTTTAAGGGTTAAGTTATGGTAAAATGTTATACATGAAGATAGATAAAAATTGTGGAAGAAATTAATTTATAGACATATTATTATTTATTAATATTCCACCTCAGTTCGTAAGAAGGTTCATTTGAAAAACGTGGACTTATATCATAAAAATGTAAATTTTTCATCAATTGAAACAGCGCACAGAGGAAATAAGACATTTTTATAAATGTCTCATGCATAGAAATAACATATTAACCACAGTAAATACTCTAGAAATTTTATCCACTTAAAGTACACGAAACTTCATTATTGTGAAAGTGCTGTTTACTAGATCTCTCCTTCGAAACTAGTTCTGGCAAAAACGCATCTGCCAAAACTAGATTTGGTCGTTTTTTTCGTCCAATTCGGGTTTTGTGCATAACATATACACTCATGTATATGTGCAAATACGAGTTGAAATATATTCATGCATGTATATTATACTTGTATAAATACAAAAATGCACATATATGTGTGAATTAGTCAGTATATATGTAAAAGTGCAAGAAAACTTATTTAAAAAAATTCGAATGTTTCCTTTAAATTCAACGTTTTTGTGCATTTACTGCCTTATATCAATATATTTATACTTCTGTAAATGCACAGAAATGATATGTATACCGAGAAAAGCATCGTAAGGGTGTTATGTTAATAAATCATGGGCAAGGTCGAAAATGTTGATGTATTCCGCGAAAACAATGATACGCGGCAATGCGTCGAGGTCGAAAACTTGGGTTTTTAGTTAGGGCCCTGGCACAAATGACAAATCATAATATCAAAACTACACCTCTTATAAGCTAGAGCCATTTTTGTGTCTATTCTTATTGGATTCTTATTGGATTTCAATCCTATGGAATTAATAAATTATCTTATATATGTCACAAAACTAACAAAACAATTCATTCTTACGTAATAGAAATAATAATCGCAATGGTACCTCATTTGACAGTTAGTTAAGTATCACTGGAGAAATAATTACAAAAAGCTATCATGGATGGGTACAAAAATTTACCTTAAGAAATAAATGATAGCCGTTATTCAGTATTCACTCTGTAAGTGTTGTTATTGTTCGTTCGAAACTTCAGTTACCTGAAGGTCGTGATGGACGATCTATTTTGATCAGTTCCTATGTTTCCTCACGGGTGGTTTAAGGAGTACGAAAATTGTTAAAATCAAAAAGATAATTGAGTTTTTGAAATCATAAGGAAAATTAATCTACTTATGTGTAACACAAGTACTTAACTAGTTAAGAAATTCAAGGGAGTGTCTCTAATGTAGTTAACTGAAAGGAAATTTTGAAGGATTCATCTCAAGGACAGTTAGCTTTGTAATTCAAAAAAGTATGATAAGTATTAATGAAACATGTGAGCATTTAAACGAATTTTATAAAAAATGTTACATAACTGGCGATGCGAATGTGAACGAAATCCCATTGCTTATGATCATCACGCTTAGCGATGGGTCCACTATAAATCAAATAGTGATAGTGAGGTAAAAGAAAATGCATAATTCCATGACAATCAAGTTTAAACTGAGTCATCGGTAGATCGTGGACAGGTTTGACAAACACACGGAGGCATTGAAGATTGAAAAGAAACAACGACGTGAGTTAAAAAAGGAGAAATAAATGGAAAAATTCGTTTATAGCTTTGTTAGTTTGCATTAATTGATTCACGGAGGAAAATAGACTCTACTTACATTACTGAGTTAACCGAACGATAAAAAGACTGGTCTGCTTGTTTGAAAAGGAAACGTCGGTATTTAGCAGCATGACTGCCTGATACATTTCACGTTCAGTTATTATTATTTCATGTCTTATTTTTATGTGACGAGTTTCAGGCCATCAGAGTTACTATTCCACCTATCCACATGATTTGGGTGAAGGAATTGAGAAGGAGAGATGTTGGACTTTCGGGAAATGTAAGGTATCGAACCGACATTGGTCTGGAGTTGGCGAAAGAAACCCCAGCTGAAAACCCCACCCAGTTTGGCTGAGTGGGGAATCAAGCGCTCACCTTTCCTCTCCGGGCATAGACGCTACCATTGCGCCATAGCCGTCGGTTTATGGACAGACAGTGGTTTCAAAAACGAAATTTTTCTCCTTTATTATTTCAGTCGGAAGAAACGACTACGGACACAAATACTATAACCACTACAATACTAAAAAACTCAACAATAATAAATAACATTTCTACAGGATAACAATGCCGATTTAATTTAAAAAATTTAAAAATGCACGCTAATAAATTTTCTGTATATGTCCTCTTATACATATATTGTTTTCAAATTGTTTTGTATTCGTGGCATTCCTCCGCGAGGCATAAACTAAACGCACAATACAATTTCATATTATGTCGATGAGTGTTTGCAAGTGAAGGGAGAATTCAGATGGTTTTTGTTGTCCAAGTTCCCTTCTTGCTGAGGATATTTTAATGGATGAACGTATTACAATATTATTGTACTAACTCCCATAAAAACAATTTATGGGAGTAGGTTTACATGACATGCCAAAATCAAATTCTAATTGAAACTAAGTTTCATCGTTATGGGGCATGTTTCAACGATGGTTTACCGTTGGTTTACATACAAAATATTTTTCTATTTTTTTTTCATTAAATAGTTGTAGTCATTGCGCTGTTATATTGTTTTATAATTAAATATCTTTATTTCAATTTGATTTTGTTTTATCTATGTCATCCGTCATTTTTATATTTTTTATCACCTTCATCTCTTTATTTTACGCGAGGCACAGATTCTTAATTTGGTTATTCTGACGTGGGCGATTCATCTACTATCAATAATCGTTTTCAATATCATATATCCTTTTATGTTCTTTTTCCACTACATTGAATTATATTATTATTAATACGTTGCAGAAGCTGTCAAATAATGATTAAAAAAACATTCATTATGGTAATACAATTTAATTTAACACTCTCCGATCATAAAACAATTTATGAGATTGAGCAGCGGTTAAATTTTTCTCATATACATTTTTCGCATAATTATATTGATGTAATTAATTGATATAATAATATTGATACGATTAATTACAATTACAAATTTCACAAAATACAGGTATGTTATTAATTAAAATATAATCGAAAATAAATAATTATGAGATAAAATGTAAGGCCATCTGAATAAGGCCGATTTTGACAAATTTCGGACCAATGAAACAATTCTTCACCTCGAAATTTCAAGGTATGTGAACTAAAACTCAAATACTCTGGATAGGTAATAGGCCAAAACGCTTTCGTAAGAATTCGAAAAATCTTTGGCAGCTGTAAACAATCAGGATCAATGTAGAACATTGAAAGATAGTTCTCAAGAGAAATTCTGTAGACTGTGTATGCACTTGAACTTAAATATTAATGAAAGTGAGTCATCATTTTGGGACTGAGTATTGTTAGACTTCACGCAATTCATAGCGAATCAACGGGTTGCCTATCGAAGGGAAGCGAGAGTTTCGAAGGGGCAATGAAACAGCATAGAAGGAAATGGCAATATAATTTTAAGTTCTCATTATTACTTCTCTTACGAAGATACAAGAGGGAATAGTAGCATAGAATTTCTTACATTTTCTTATTCATACTAATTAGTATTATTATAACTAAAACCAATATTTAAAAGAAATAGTATGTTCAATTTAAAACAAATAAGGATGTACATAAAATAATGATTAAAGACAATTACATACAAAAGTAAATAAAAGAAAAAAAAGACTTTTTTAGTAGACAATATCTGACGTTATTTCTTAAATAATATTTATTAAATAATAAATATTAGTAGACAACATGAGAAGTTAATTTATTGTAATTATGGTCAACTACAAAGGACATTTATACAACTACAAGATAGTAGACGAAAGTAATAAGACAAAAAATTTAAAAAATTCATAATAAGACAAATGTAATTTCAAATATGAAAAACATTTCGTTTATTCAAATGTATTAAACTATTCAATCATTACATTAACAAACTAACAAATACTCTTATACGCGATTTGCAATTTTATCGAGGATGGTCGTTTCTTCCTCAGAGGAAAAAACTGTGGAAAAACATGGGAAAAATATTATGGTTGGAATAAATTGATTTCTTCCATACGCAAGTAATAGAGGTTGTTACAAGTTCTTTCAGAAGTAGACTTATTTACCATATAAGTTCAAACTTTGTAACGTAAAGTACGTGCATTTTTGTTATGGATATCGGTAAATTTAATCAGACCTATAAAATTTAAATAATTAAATGTACTGAATAACTATTTACATTAGTTTTTTTTAGCCAAAAGCACATACCTGAATAAATCTTTCAAATTGATACTACAAAAAAGGAAATTTTATCCAAAGTACATAAAAATTCATTAAAAGTTATATGAACACCCTGACCACCACATTCTCTTATCTGAAAGAAAACTCTGTCATTATGTTCGATCGTTTACAACTTACAATTATTGATAATGTGTTTAAATTCGTTTTATAATTTTCATAACATTTTAAGTTTTTTATGGTAATTATAAAATAATATGTAGCAAATGGAAAGAGAATACTATTCGTAATGTAAATTAGTTCTCAGAAAGAAAGAGACTAGATTGTATACGTGATTACGTTTCAACGAATAAATAACACGTAAATCTACTTATCACGCAAATAATTTTCAATATGATTTCAATAAAAATTAATGGATGATATAAAATGGCATGAAGTGTCTTAAAAAATAATAAAATATAAAGATACCGTACACATTTTAGGCATCAAATGATAAAGGGGATAAAATGTTTTTCATAACTATAGTAATTATGTCGTGAAACAATGTCTGGCTTGAGTATGTGGTTGCTGAGCGATGGCTTGAGAAAGGTGAACTGAGTTAAAATATAATCCTTCTGAATGATCTGCATTTAAATAATGAGGAGACAGTCGGGGTTAGTTGTTGCATTCAAATTTAAAATTAACCTCTGGTAGAAGCTCATTCTTCTTGCGATATAGGGTAGTTTGTGTGCCATCCCTGACAATTACTGGAGAGCTTGTGGTGAGTAGCGAAATACTTGTGAAAACGTTACTTATGCCTCAGTAGATAATTTTTCTTGTTTTTTTGTTTTTGTTTTTTTGTGACGGAAACCATGGTGATATTTATGTATTTGGTTCAGTATTTTTCAATTCTAGTAATGGAGAAGCTAGTTATAGTATTTATTCCACTTCAAACTTCATTCTGATGAATCAAGGTCACTAATCACTACTATTCGTAGACTAGAGTTTTGTTTTCATGTCCACATTTTACGGGACCCTAACTTATATGTTTCGCAGCTAAGGGCAGCCACCATTATTTTCATAGGTCGAGTTCGAAGTTAGGTTTATTCATGCGTACCCGTTTTTCTGAAGACAAACTATGTAAAAAATAACTTGAATGCACGACACGTTTCAATTGGTGCCACGAACAGTATTACCTTAACAAAAGGACAGAAATTTGGTAGTGACTTTTGTTTGGATGGATATTTGTCACCCTTTCTATAAAATAATAATCATATCAGGTTTATTTTCTGTAAAATAATAAATTATCATGTTTCAAGTCTTTTAATAAAATGCATTCCTTGGAGGAGTTATGTGATTCTTTACATGTGCCTGACATTAAATAAAATATAAATTGTAAATTTAACTGAGAGACGAAATTTTGACCACTTTTTAAAATTCTAACTCTTAAGAATGTATTGTCGCTAACACAGAAGCACAAGTATTGAATTCTGTCCAATTACGTTACCACCATCCATTGGGACAGAACAGAGCTGCTTATGTTAATTTTTTGAGTTTTTAAATATTAGTTCAATACTTCAAATTTTGAATTTGGTTTAGGAGGGAGTTTAATTTTTCTACAATTGATCAACTAAAAACTAACACAAATTATTCCCGAAGCAAGACAACGTTTAAATCATTCTGGAATGTAGAGAAATGTAGTAAAAAGCTAAAATCTTGATTTCTTTTTATTTAATATTGATTAAACTAGTCATATCTTATTTCAAAGGAAAGTTTACTGTCATTAATTGCAACAGAATGTATGGAGTAAGTTGTTCTGAATGTCATGAGCTGATATAAATCATCCATATATAACAGTTATTATTAGAACCCTGATAAGCTGCACAGGTAAAACAATAAAACAAATAATTTTTTTTCATAATGCGAGAACTGTAAATAAAATGTATATTTGAATATCTCGTTTATTGTTCCGCTTATGTGACATTACTTCTCAATTCTATGTTAATGCAATATACTGTAGAACTTAACCACATACTGTCGCGCTGTGGGAAATACTTTTTGAAATAATCTACTAGTTAGCACGACCATTTCAATGCGACTCTTAAATTAACACACTAATTTTAAACAGAAGTTTGCATGGATTCATGTCACAATAGACCTTGCAGTTTCAAAACAATCCTGCACCGGGCAGGCTTAAACGTTTTTAATCAACTCCCAGCTATTGTTTCTCTGGATGAACGCCTCCCGTAGCCGTCAGCGACTAGTCCGCTAGTCTGTCATCCTTGTCTCTCAACAGAACAATAGACTCGAGTCTGTAGCAGGAAGGAATGGGGTATACAAGAAGGAAAAACATACAATTGGTTTTCTTATATTACTTTAAAACAAAACATTTTTACAAAATTCATGTACTTTTAAGACCTTTTCATTATATTTATTAAACAATTGAACGTACCGTACTGAACGTGAGGGAACATATTACAGCTTTTAAGTATGGTAGGATAACCAAATCAGCCGTGGCCCTCGATGCAATCGAAGCAGGAAATGATTTCAATTTTGACAGTGCTCGCCTTTTTACTAGAGATTCCCAGAATACCCAACACATATGTTGATCATGGCTCGATCCTGAGCATCGCCTGGAGTTGGTCACTCACTCTTCTAGAGCGCTCCATCTTGCTTGGGTACCAAGCGCAGAGTGACACCAGACCCGCCTCACCCTGTCCCGCTCCGTCCTGCAGTCAATCAGTACAAAAAACCCCTATCGAAATTACACAAACGAAGTGTGACTAGTTCGACCTCGCAGAGTACGACAGCGACTTAGATCTGTCGTTGCGTTCTTACATTGCCCTGAAGCAGGCCACAGCAATGTGGTCGATACGTTGGTAGTTCTGTCTACTGAGGCGCGGTTTGTTCCGGACAAGCAAGTTATACTGACTCCGGCCGCAGAAACCTACGTTTAAATGGATAACGTAGTTAACGTTATTTACCATGACTGGATAAGCTGGATAAGCAGGAAAAACATATTTTGTTTGAATTTGCATTTCTTCCGTGAATAGGGAATATACCTAGAATTTGGACGAATCAAAGCTCAGCCAAGTGATTCGACTGTCTCTGCTAGTTTAGGGTTGTCCAAGACCCACAAAAATAGTTCTTCACCTAGCGAAAGGGATCGGTTTTTCGTATTTTTTTCAGTGCCTTCCACTAGGTCATCGTCGCTATTATTTTAACAGGCCATACTAAGTTAATATGATTCACTATTTAAAAAGTTAGAACAACTTGCGACCTGCACTTGTTCCCTAGTTTGTTCATCCTCCTTGGGGATAATGAAAATACTAACTTACGGGCCGCTTCGGATCATTTCCGTTGCAGAATAGAACGCAGCACTTCCATGGCAATATAATATACTAGTATGAATTACTGAATACTTCTTTGAGAAAGAAATTACACTTAACACAGATACAGCGGACATTAAACGAGACCTAACGCAAAAGATGCATCGATGCACACCAAGCTATAGTTACGATTGTCACAATATGGTACAGAGCTAGATTACTTGAACAACTACGTTCCAATTTACATTTATAGGTTTATGGTAATTCAGGGTAAAAATAAAATAGACTTTTAGATAGGATTGGCAAAGTCCAAAAATTTCAAAGTAACATCATCTATGATCAATGGCAAACCACCCTCCCCAATAACCACATTTGTAAATGGCATAAATGCATGGATTCACTTTTTGCCTTCATTTAAAACCACCAACCCAATTCCCATTGCCACAGTTGCGCAAGAGTTATACAATAATCTATTTCATTCATAGAATAAAGAAATTTTTGTATTTTACTGGTCTTCTTTATAAGAAAATGAAATGAGCTTCTCGTTAGTTTATGTTGAAAGAAAACTGGCTTAAAATCTTGTGGGGTTATTATCAGTACGTTCATAACATATCTGAACCAATCATTGCTAATTAAAAATTTCGCAAATTTTGTGCTTTGCGCCAGTGATTTATCATGAATAAATCAAGAGCTTAAAGTACCTTCACCTAAAAAAGTGAACCAAAATGCCATGTAACATTTCACTCTTGCGATTTGGATGTACGAGTACGAGTAACTAAATATCTGAATTGGAAGAGAAAATATTGCACCACCAGTGTCATCTGCGCTGCTACTAACATTACCGCCAATTTACGATGGGCCTTTCTTCGATTAAGATACGTTCCTCACAAAACAGTCCTTACAATTTCCGAAAACGTTACATTCACAATTCTGCTGACCAGAAAAATAACTCTTTACTTATTTCAATTCTAAACTATTTTTTATCGTGTCTCAGAATAAGTCTAAAAATGAGACTTGAATGGAGCGGCTTCAACTATTTAGCACCTCGTTTGGGAGTGCCCAGTGTGAGCATCCTTCTTCTCCCAACTTCGAACCAAACTTAACCTAAGAGACGGCAATTTAAGTTCAGACAGACAGTAATACATATTTTCTAATTTTATTTTTTATTCTATATTAAACATACTTTATAACGCAAAATTCAATTTTCTCAGACGAGTAGTGCTTTAATCACTTGCTCTTAGTCTACTATTATCTCTTGATGAATATTGAAACCAGTAATTGTAATTTGACATATTTTCTTACAAGCTGATACCCGGCGTTGCCCCAGATTTTTCTTAGACTAATCTTCTTTTACTCAGGAAAAAATAAAAACCATCTATATTGTAAGATGAAAATACTGGTTTTTAAAACATGTACAGCATCCTAATTTTTCAAATTCATAATAATACAAATTTAATACAAAACTTGACTGTATACACTACAATCTCGCGGGGACGAGGTCACTTCCGAGACATGACGCGGTTGTGCCATTTCATTAAAATTCTTGTAAAATCTAAACCTTAGGAATAAAATTTACAAGAACCCACGAAAAGTGATGATTGATTTTTTTATAATTAAATTACTCTCTTAAATTGAAGTATTTTAACTCTTTTATTTTTAATAACATTTTATCGATAATTTAAGTTTATTTTTGTAGACATAAACTGCCCCGAACTTTTTTGTAGAACTCTTTGAGGCAAACAAAGTTCATTCATAGTTGTCACCTATTTCTAACCGTTTAGGCAGCGTAAGTAAATATAACTCTTTTTCTTTTTTCAATTTTATCGACATTTATAGTCAAAATCCATATTTATTTTTTTCTAATCACCTATTTTTAAAATAAAAGTAAGCCTATGTTCATCCTGGACATCTAAACTATCTCCTTGCCAAATTTCATCACGATCGGTTCAGTGGTTCAGTCGTGATGAGGTACCAAAGAGACAGACACACTTTCGCATTACGCATTTATATATTAGTATGGGTACTAAAATGTAGTCCATCATAGTTTTGATATTGACCTGAACATTAACAGTTGATTTGCAATCATGCACAATATTCATATACAGTATACAAATGAAAAATAAAACCATCAAGCGGAGGGATCATTATATAAATTTCTTTTAAATTTTCTTATCGCGTTTTCTACTGAGATAACATATTTCATTTATTTTCCACTAACCAGGATTGTGCATCTACCCTTAAAGCAGCCCCTGGTGCTTCACCACTGCACTGTGTGACTGAGCGACCTCAAAGTGGGACAAAAATACCTGCCGCCAAAAACTCTCACTTTTATCTTTACAAACGTACTTTTTAACAAGAGAAGTGAGCCATGTTTACATTTGAATCCATTTTGAGCCTTGGGAGTGCTCATTTCTGAGTTTTCCTTCAATACTAGAGAAAATTAGAAAAGCATTGCTTATTTGAAATCAAAAATGAAGGTCGAAAATCGGTTTTGTTTATTAATTTCGACGTAGGAAACTTTGAATGTGGTACATAATTTATTATGTAGTATCTATATTATCTTACAACATTTATTACCATCATTTTCTTCTGTGAAATTAGGAGTCATAAGTAAACTTTTAGCTTCGGGCGAAAGATTTGAACTTTTCCTCACCAATAAGATCTGTTTTACTTGATTCTGAGCTTCTTTTTTGGCCTTCTGAGACTGGTGATGAGAGGATCGGATAGTACAAGTAGACGTTGAAATAAATCAATCGTAGTATTAACACGGTAAGATATTCTCTATGAACGCCAAATTCATAAGTCGCTTAACATCAACATTTCTGAAGTTCGGAGTACTCGACTGTGTGTTCGGTAGCTTTTGTTGGCGTGAGACGGAATCGTAAAACATTAACAATTAAAGCTGCTACTATGTCGTTTTATACACATTCTTTTAATAAATCTGAGCAGCATGTTCAAGCTCTGTACATGTTGTGGTTCTGTCAGCGTATCTTCTTTGCTCTTATCAGACGAGTTTTCAAAAAAGTTCCTTGGACGTACGATCCGTGGACACGGAAGGTTCAGGATTACCTTCATGGACCATCGAACAACTACACTAATACTTTGGCACCTTAAAAAATCACCTAACCAATATTCATCAAAGCTATCCCTCATTCGGGTATACACTTCCCCATATCTTATCATAATTGTGAAGAAAGTGCTGTGACTGACACAATTTCTCTAAGAGATCTTCGAAATATATATTAGACTTAAGACGATACACGACGTAGGCCTACTTCATCGTTCTTTGTTTCCTGCAGCACCTACACAAGTATTCGGTGATAGATATAAGGATAATCTGGAATATCAGAGTATACGTTACTATTTAGTTAACTGAGAATTCGCACGCAAGGGGCAAAAACGGGCAGCTGATTTCAAGGTATATACATTCTACAGGCATTATATAATAGTTAACAAATGATTCCAACTTTACATCTGCTTACACATTTTTTGTACGTCTAGGAGAAATTGTTCGAAGGACAACCTAATCTTAAAATATACGCATTCATTATCTCTTTGTTTAAGCCATGTATACATAATTCATGTTGCATTTGGAAAATACTTTTCAGTCCTTACGAATTTCTTCGCAAGATGCAGTCACAATCACAGATACTCTCAGACTTAACTGAAATGAAACTGTGTCCGCGTCAACGAGAAAACTATTATCGGTGTGGCTAATTTTGGTAATATTAATATTTTCAGACAAAAGAAGAGCGGTTTGCTCATCCCTCGTTTCTACCTACGCATACATTGTGCTCAAATACCCAAAAGAAAAAGTTGATTTTTCTATTCTTGTCCCATTTTTACCTGTGTCCCAGTGTGCACTGGTGTAAAGAATTATATGACTATATCAAAGTATTTTAAGAAAATTACATTACTCAAACATTTAAATTGACTTGATACAAAATTTCAAAAAAGAAAAACAAAAAAATTGTCAAAAATTATTTTACATTCACATGTGACACACTGAAAATAACTTTTTACAAATCCTGTATGGATCATTCCCACTTCTTAGAACACTTAAAATTTATTAGGAATTCTAACAAGAAAAGTATGAAACCATTCTTGGAAGAAAAAAAAACACACTACAGAGAACATGTAAAAGGATAGTACAAGTTATGGTGAATATAACTACTATAAAATTGTACACACCTATTAATTTTTCTGGGAATAATCACTTGGAAAACTCATAAGTTTTTTGATTTTATTTTGAGAACTAGTGTTTGTCCACTATGGTAAGTAGTGCATTGTGATGTAATAATTTGCTATTATGAACAAATTTTCAACATTCTCATTTTCTTGATATTTCTACATACATATTCATAAAAAAAATTTGGTTATTTGATGATTTGATGAAAACAATTATTTAACATTTGAACATAAAGTGAAAATTTCATGAGAATCTGCAAATTGAGGAGTATATGTTGGAGAAATTTGATGAGTACACATAAAATGTACCCACAGATAAGAATTGCTTGCAGAAAGTTAAAGACAGAAAGGATAGGAAGGTTGCACCTAAAGCAGTACCTATGAGAATCACTGATCCTTTGGAGGAATAATCCCTTTTTCATGGAATTTGCAAAACAAAATTCAAACATCAATTGCTGAGAAGAATTTATTTAAAAAGCATTTAATATATTTGTATAAGATTAAATAAAATTCAGCTAATTAGGCATGGGTATATAAATATAAAGCAAGCACCATTATTAATGTAGAACAAGATTCTTCTATGGTTTATAATTTCAAAACATACAGTTTTCAATACAACCTGCACAAAGAAACGTTAATAAATGCATTAAAATTGGGAACATTCTACAATGTTTAGATTCAAGAACATTGAGCTGTTTGAAACACCAATGGGCCATTTTTGGATAAATCAAACTCACTACAACCACGGTGTATGTATATCTTTTCTAACCATTATCTATACCAATAATAAATTAAATAAACATATAATTTAGTGACAATTTAAACATAAAATTTAGATTGTGCTTAGGATCACTAAACACAAACACTCATTGAAATGTTTCAGAGTATGATTTGCAGAACACTAAAACAATAGTCTGTAACCACTTATACATAAAAAAATTAAAAAGGTATTTCCTAGAAATTTGTAGGATACTTTTCATACATAAACCACAAACACATGATTCAATTTGCCTTATAGAACCAAAAATACATTATATTGCTCCAAATCAACTAATATTTCTTCCCAAGGTGTTCTGGAACATCAATTTTAAGAAATCAAACAGTTATTATCAGAAAGCTTTTTGGGTCTGCTAAGAATTTTATTTGTAATACTTCACGTTACTACAGGAAAGAGTAACTGGAACAGAATAGATGACTGAGCAAACAGCCAAGAGGTATTTACACATGTGTAAGACTGATGCAGGACCATACATTTTTTTTCTCATAAACACACTTGACATGTCACTAACCTTTGATGTTATGCATTATCATCTTTATCCAAATATTTATGATTGCTATGTTGGTGTCTTAATTTCCAATGTTTTGAGAGAATGTTAAATATATCACCATCTATTTGCAACACTTCCATGGCATGTTCATACAATTTGTCAGAACACAATAAAACTTTGAAAAAAACCTGCACTAGTGAGTTTGATTAGGCAATCAAAATCAATTCAAATAAATGGAAGATCAGTATCACAGAGAACTTGGTTAATGACATATTATGGGTAGTTTTCAACAGTGCTCTGTTTCCGTACACATACATTACTGCCTAGTTCACTTTCCATCACTCATACTAAATTAAACACACAACATACAAGGTGAAGCCTTTCGTAAATAAAATCAAAGAATACATTGTCAGTCACACAGAATTTTGACAAAAAAGATGGAGGTATTCATGAATTTGTTTGAAATTCCATACAGTAACATATTAAGTACAGAATCTATAGGCCATATCAATGCTTAGCCTAATTCACACAAAGGAATTTCCCAAATTTCAATTAACTCTTAACAGATCATAGAGCACTGTCATATTGTATTGATATATTTTGGTGCAGTGGATAGCTTATCAATGAGAGTTAATCTATTGATACTTCCTGACACCATAATTCAAACATAATGATTGCAGCACCCAGGAACACATTGTTAAATAATATACCCAAAAAAATTGTAATAATTCATCAGCCACACACTCCATTTATTTTTTAAAACTCTAACTGGTTTTGAAAGCTGTTGCTTCCATCCTCAGCTTCTGCTGAATGCTCTGGTGGTGGGTGGGTGGATGAATTTTGAAACCAAATTATTTTCAAATTATTATTAACAGATGAGGAATTTACAAAATTAATTGCAGGGATTGTGATAAAGTTTATATTGGATACACAAAAAGAAATTGAGAAAATAGAAAAATGGAACTTTTTGGCAAATAAAATTTGGACAAATTGAAAAGTTAGCAGTAGTAATCATTTTTGGGGTGAAAAACATGAAATTAATAAAAAATGTAAGACTGTTGAAGAACATTGGTGGGCATTTTGAAGTATTGGTTTGGGAATGACTATTCATTTGCTATTCAAGAAAAGATTGTTGAATTTAGAAGTTCAGTTTGAAAATAATTTGATTTTAAAATTCATCCACCTACTTGCCACCAGACAGCTGGATCAGCAGTCAGCAGTAGCTGAGGATGGAAGCAACAGCATCTGAAACTAGTTTGAGTTTAAAAAAATAAGTGGAGTGTGTGGCTGATGAATTATTACAATGTTTTGTTTGGATATATTGTTTAACAATGTGTTCCTGGGTGTTGCAATCATTATGTTTGTATTATGGTGTCAGGAAGTATCAATAGATTTAACTCTTATTGATAGCTATCCACTGCACCAAAACATATCAATACAATTTGACACTAATTTTTCAATCCAAAGTTAACCAGTATGCCTACTGGAGCATACCAGCACAAGAAAGCATCGGCTGGGGCTGAATGTGGCCCATGGGCTTCCAGTTCAACAAAGACAAAAGCAGCTCAAAGAACTTCAAGACATCACAACATCATAAAATCTTTGGTATCTCTTAATACATAATTATTTCAAAAATCTGAATATTGATTCTACCAGGAGAACTAGTAATTAAAGTAAATTCTAAAACATTCATAAATAAAATACTAAAACTCATTCATTGCACAATATCTTCACAGTAAAATTATCTTACATTGCAGAAAAGTATTAAAATACTCAAGCATGACAATCATTTAGATATGCTAAATGTTAAGACACTTTGACTATCAGTCTCCAAATATGCAACCAATGTTATACAAGGCAGTATAAAACATATTGACTATCACATATCAGAAGACATTTGAGAAATGAATGTAATTCTCTTAAAATACTAATTGCTTTTAGACAGATCAGCCTTAATGGTTGTTATTTTACGCAATCACTCAGACACAAACAGATTTTACAAATACATTTCTAAAGAAAAATATATAACCTAACAACAAATATAGATATATTTTATTTTATCAAAGTTCAGTTATCATTAACATGTAAAATAAAAAAAGTAGTTTAGAAAATACAAAAAAAAAAATACACACACAATGTGCATGATTGAAACATGAATAATACTAGTATCTAATACTCATTTCATACAATTAACTTTTTGGAAGATTATAATTCATGTACATAAAAATTATATAAAGAAAAAGTTCCTTAAACATTACAATAACAGATCTATTGAAAAGGGAAATAAATCATCAGGTATGTAAATAGCAAAAATTATAAAAATTAAAATTGACAATGAACAATTCATTTTTGAACAATCAATTATTTGCTCAAATTTTAACTGTCTCCAGAAATTTGAAATTTTGAGACAATAACAGACGAAGTAATTTTCATTAGTTTGTTTCTTCTCCCTGTTCGAAACACAAAGGCATACAAACTTGTGAGTAAATTATTCCATTGTTTATCAAGGGAAACAACTTTTACACCACAGGAGTCAATAAATTATCTTAAATCACAGTGTTTCAGTTAAGGAATTTTGTCTCCAGTTTCCAAAAATGTTTTTCTGAACAATATATATTTCAAGTCTTCATATTCGTTGTTTTGAATAAAAATTTAAAGTTTCAAATAAGTCTTCCCAAGGAAAACCTTTGAACTATATAAAGAGGGAATACAAGGTATGAAATAGTTCATGGTTTAAAACTGATAATTAAGAGTACCCAATTGTACGAATCAATTTGAATAAATGAAGTTTAGTTTCCTTGGTATTCGTCAAGTGATATCTATAATACATTCCTGAAGCAAAGATTGTTTTATGGATATAACATATGAATATATAAATTTGAAATATTTGTACAGAAATTAAGAAATAATTTTAAAAATTTCATTTTGCACCTTACAAAAATATGATCAATACTAAAAAAAACTTTAAATTGGGATTTAAGTTCTTCACCTAACAAAGAACTTCTTTCCATCCAAATTTCTTTTCTCATCATCCAGGTTTCCAGCACTTCAATTTCAAAAATAACTTGACTGGCACATTTTTGAGATGTTTTCTCTAATGTAATGCTTTATGAAACAAGTCACAATTATTTTGTCAATGCTCGATAATTCATTCAATGTCCAAATCACAGTGCAGAGTTCGAAATGTTTCCTCAATAATTTCTTGTAAGCAACGAATTGCTTGGAAAAATGCAGCTACTAGTAAGGAGAGTGAAAGAGATAACAATTTGCTAGGTAATATATCACTATAATTTGAATCAGGTACCACAGATTGTTCACTTTCACCTACTGTACATCCATCCAAGGGATTTTCACAATCTTGAGAAGCAATGATAACAATAGAATGAGAAACTTGTTGAACATACTCATTTGACTGCTCAGTTTCGCACTCAGAAGTTCTTGCCTGTAGCTTAGGACACTTAATTTCTGCTGTATTAACACAATGATTGTTTCTTTCTCGTACTTGTTGTGAATTTTTTGGAGATTCCACCTCCCTTGCTGGACCATTACGGGGCTGACTTGAAGCTATGATAACAACTGAATCTTGGGTTGTTTCATCATACCAAGATGCAGAATTGTGAGAAGTTTGTGCACTATGATTTGAACAAATTTTCAATCAAGTAATAACACTAGCACCACCTTGTCTGACAATGACATCAACTTCTTCAGCACTTGCTGACTGAGTGACAAAAGGTGNACCTTGTCTGACAATGACATCAACTTCTTCAGCACTTGCTGACTGAGTGACAAAAGGTGATGAATCACTGACGCCAAGGCCATCATTTCTCTCTGCAAGAAGAGTAACCTAGAAAATATATAAAATTAAGCTTATCAAGAAATGTGGAATAAAAATCTCTGACTTGTAGTTTACCACATTTATATTACACACTGTAATAGGAACTGGAGGAACGTATTGTTCTTCACCTTCAAAAGAAACAACTGAGCGAAAACCAAGCAATACGCACAGATACAACCAACAGTACAGCTATAACTTGACTTGCTATCCATTAAAGCAAATATAATTGTCCGTATGAACAATAAAAAATTCCCTAGCTTTTCCGTTCCTTACCAGACAGACTGACTTACATCCTAGATTCTCAAATAAAATAATTAACAAACAATTTTTTACTTGGAATGAATTGTCTAAAAGAAAATTGAATTAGCTTTGCTTTGAGAGGTAACAAAAAAGTTTGAAGAGTCCAAATGTGTCAAAATTATCCATTGAGTAAAACATGAATATTTTTTCTATGAAATATTTATTATTTTAAAATTGACATCTTCTGAAAGAAAAGAAAAAAAATTACATCATGAAAATAACTAATAGTTTTATTTTAAGAAAATGCTATGAATAATTTGTTTTGAAAATAAAGGAAATGATATGAAAGAATGAAATGATATTTTATCCAGATACTAGACAATTCATAGTTTCATAGGTAGAACATGCACAAAAATTTGTTTGTCACAGTGAGAAAAATAATTTGAGGTTCTCATTTGACATGGAATGTATGTAAAAAAGTAGAATATGATGAGATAAGTATTATCATAATGATTGTGAAAACTTTGCAAGTTAAAACCTATTCATACCATATCATATGAGTATTATACAATATAATATAATCATTTAAGGTCCTGGAGACATAAATGAGCGTTAAGTGGTAAAGTAGGTGATGAGTCTTAATTCATTTGGTAAGCTTCCTTTATTGATAGAAAGGGCAAGACTGCATCATTTTACTAATTATTATTACAAGATTATTCAAAATTTCAAGTAAGAAATGATGAAATTGTTTCCTATGCTGATGATATAGCAGCAATATCTTGTGTAAACACATGGGTTGAAGCATTAAACAAAATGAATGGGTCATTAAATAAATTAGCAGTGTGGTTAGATTTAAACTATCACTTAATATCGAAATTTGTTGCTTTAAGAGCAAGAAATAAATTGAGACACTCTCCTAGATTCATAGCTAAATCGGATGTTGTTATTAATTGAGAGAGTTTAAGTTATAAATGAAAACAAAAGTAAGGAAAACTACCAAATTAGTTGAATTATACAACAAAGTAAAAGAGAATTAAATTACTTTTTTTATATAATGAGTACTTAATCCTTTATATCTCCAAAGGTAAACATATTTCAAGAACTGAGCAGTCCATGATTCTAGTTTATGAAGGTCTATTTAATTTTTGGTAAATGATGAACAGTTTACAAAAAGTGAAGTAGGATGGATAATAACTTAAACAGGAAGTCTTTTCCAGCAGTGGTTAAAGAAGTGTTAAGTAATAATTACCACCAAATTGTACTATAATGTTGATAAATACAATTCAAGCTTTTTTAATGAAACATTTCAACATTGAGACCATTAATTTAGTTCCGCCCTTATGTAGTAAAACACCTTTATTTTTCTGTAAACATGAGTTTTCTGAGACCTAAATATGAATGCTCTTAAAATTATAACAATTTCTCAAATGTCAGTAACTTGTACAATATCAAATACATTTTCACAACCACTTCATGTTTGCAATACTTTACTCCTCATAGATCAGAATTATAGTTGTCTGACAGTAACCATGAGGACTCCTACCAGAAAATCATAAGTAAATTGTGAAATAAAAATAGAGCTTATCAGCCAGTAATGATCAAGAATCAACAGTAATTACGATCATTAAATTACATTGTATACATTCTGAAACAAAACTATATGCAATCTAAAGGAGTAACATATCAATGCAACCACACCAAAGGATTAATATAATTTTTTGTACTTTTTAAGATACAGGATTTCAAAGTGTTGATACATCGGGAAAAACAGTTATGAGATAAATGTTCCTATCAGCTTATTTCTATCATCTGGTTGAATAAATGTGGTAACAAAAATGAATAAGTACTTCAGGTCAAAGGGCACGTAACACAGGGGACTGTCATAACAAAAACATTTCAGAGTAGAAAATTTTTATTTTATACTGAAATATATTAATTCATACTTTTAAGAATGAATAGTGACGTCCATAAAACTTGTTTAAAATATTTGTTAGTTTAACACAATACGATTGAATCCAAGAGAAAGAGGTTTATGATTATATTAAGAGACATGTCCAATAATCTTGTTGAAGGAGTGCATCACACAGGTAACTATTTTAGTAAATACAGTTACAGCAAGCTATTTGATCAATAAGTACATAATAGTTTGATGAACATAAGAAAAAATTTGTTCAAAAATTTTAGCAACTATTCAGAATTCTGTCACCCTTGGCTTCCAGGTTCAGTGCATTGATCAAATACAACCAGGATACCAAAGATTTTCTCAAATTACACAGAAAACTTTCTTTTGTTTCAACAATTGAATGCATATGAGAAGATTAGCAATGATAGGTCAGGTAAATACATTTTGAATAAACTGATCTCTTAAAGTAACACATAAGTACAAGTTTTCAGTTATAAAATAAGAAAGTTAACCTAAAAACAGTTGAAGTAGAAAAAAGAACAATCAAAATAAAATATCAGAAAACTTGATAATGCTGACATTTACAGTATTTGCTTGTGATCATCAGAACTAATACTAACCTTAAGTTCCATGTCAAGAGTTTGGAATTCCCACGAAAAAGAAAAGATAAATATACAAAATGCCACAGCCACTATCCATTCAGAAATTGTACTGACAACATGAAGTTCCCATCCTCCATCTGCTGGATACCACTTTCGAGGATTAGTACCTGTAAAATATGATACAAATCAAAATGAGGAAATAGCATAAACCAGTAAGAAATTCTGAGAAAAAGGAAGAAACTTGATACTCACCATGAAATTGTAAATGAGAAATAACTCCAGTAATACTTAAGAGAATAAAGAAAACAGTACAAATCATCGCTAAAGTTAGGCGCAAATGAGCAACAGAAATGCTATTTGCTAAGGGTTGCATGTAATACGAACAAATGGCCTGTCAAAGAAAAACTATATTACACACTGTTGATCAACGAATTCCTTTATAATTTTCTTATTCAAATAAACAAGATTCATTTCAAAAAGCTTAGTCTACATACATTTCATCATATTGTGAAATAAAATTATTTTGTCCCTTACAGTTGGTTGAGAACTAATGAAGATAACGATGACATTGAAAACATAGATTAATACATATTATAAATCCAACCCTCCCTATCTTCAAATACTTTCCTTCTGTGTAAGCTAGATAGGTAAATTTCAACACTGAGCTTTTCCAATCCCCTAAAGTCTTAATGAGAAATTTCCCATATTTATTTCAAGGTATTATTTCATAATTGTTCAATGTCTGTACATTAAAGAAAATTTTTCAATCATTCCAAGCATGACTATAAAGCATTTGTTTATTATTTTAGAGCATCTTTTGCTTCAACATGCTCTCTTGAATGTTTCATACAGATCTTTTCTCAGATCACACAAATATGCAATGTAAACTCAGCCATGAGGGTTACTGTCATTTGGGGGCATCCATAAATTATGTAATACACCCTGGGGAAAGAGGGGTTTTCTGATACCATTACATAGTATTATGGAGGGAAAGATGGGTTGGTGGGGATCTTCATGTCATGTGATGCTAAGTTTTAAATAACACTTAACTTTAAAGTTTCTCACTTTAATTCTTTAATTCAACCACAGTAGGATAGCACAAAGCAAAAGAGAACGGAAAATTAGGTGAATGTAATAATGTTCTTCCCCACATTTGCCAGAAAGTGACAAAAATGTTTCATACCATGGAGAGATAGGTCTAACAATTTTTTGTACTGGAACAAGTATTTTAAATTCAGACATTTTATAAATTGAAATGCAACAAATTATTGGTAAATGTCTGTCGTAAGATCAGTGCCCGTATCATGTATTAGTTACATTAATTCACATCCTTGTTGCTTGCAACCTGACAGTAGAAGTGATTGGAAGGAAAAAAATTTCTTGGACGAGACCAACATTTATTGGGTTATATAGTGTTTTTCTACATTGAAAAACACTATATTGATATTTTCCTATTGTGTTCTCTAAAACAAATATTTGCACTCAGTATTCTTTCCAGACTAGATTACAAGTGAAGGTTGATTAATGTATAACAGAAAAGAATGATTAATGTATAACATTTTCTTTAATTTAATTCCATCAATGCTTCTAATACGTTCAAATAAACAATAAAAAAATATAAATATTTAAGAAATTATAAATACTTCTGACAATCTATAATCCTGATCATTACTTTTGTTTAATGGGAATGTAAGTGAAAAATTACGCAACAAACTTGAAAATTAAATTTGTATAAATAATAGTCATCCATTTCTTTTACAAGTCTTCAAATCAACAATAACCCTCCTACAAAACATATTGAAGATAAATCATCAAATAAAACTATCACAAGAAATCGTCTGATATAGCATGAAATATAATTATGTTTTATCACATCTACTTGTATTGGTGCTAATGCAGAATTAATTTTGAAGTTTGATTCAGAGGTGATATAACAGTGGAATATGAGAGCAATTTTTTTTTCTGTAATTTTAAATGTTATCTTCTAAATAGTTGGATTTGACATGAATGACAAGAAACATTGACAAAAATTTGCCCTGACAAACTAAATTCATAAAACATTAACCAAAAAATTATCTCCATATACAAATATCAAACCTCAAACTCATTGAAAGTGCATTAAATAGTATTAATTCAAACATTCTCTTCAAGGTTTCTCACCTGAACCCAAAAGTATAACGTTCCAAAGCCAAAACACATAAAAGCACCAGTAAGATGAACAGTTATCACATTGGTTTCTTGAAAATTAGCAACAAAGCTTAAGCCAATACAAGATATCAATCCAAACCATAATCCACATTTATTCAGTTTCCTTACTGAAATGTGAAGGGGATACGTTCTGAAATATTCTTTAACTTGTTGAAAACGAATATAAATAACTGCTGCCACTGAAAAGTGAAATATAAATACAATAAATTATATCGTATCAACTGATACTATGTCAATTTGAAAACTTAATGATAATGTACCTTTTCTCACTACAAAAAGAGAGAAGAAATGGAAAATGCAAAGTGAAGGAACCAAAGAACCAATAACTTACTGAGCATTGTTCCCCAATTAAGAAGTTGCCCAAATACGCAGCTCTCAGGCGAATATGTTCCTGTGTCACTAATATATGGAAAATCAGCTTCCACATGCTTTAATAGAACAGCAACTATATAACTGACAAAGGGATAAAAGATTCAGTTACTCAGATTCAGTTTACTCAATAAAATAAAATCAAAGTGTCAACATACGTAATAATAAATGTGGCAGGAAATAGCACAAAAACTGCAATTGGTAGAATATACAACTTATCAAATGCCATAGCTATTCCAAAAAATATGTCCAAAACAGAGAATAATTAATACATCCAAATCAATTATTAACTCCTAAAAAAAAATACTGAAAAAGAAGAAAAATAGTAGAATTTGTCATTCTTGGCATCGGTGATTCCTCGAAGAATTCCTTAAATATGCGAGTGAAACTGCAACAGAAATATTCAAGGAACTACTAGGAAAATTATGAAGAGCACTTAAATACTGAACCTGATCGCCACACACCTTTGGCAGTAGCATAGTACAACATAATTTAATGAGAAATTGAATGACGTCCTCGTAACACTTAGGTTAAAAGTTTCGTGTCAAACCCAAATATAAAATACATTCAACAAGAATAAAACGTCATTTCAGTATAATCTAGCGACTGTTTCGCTAGGAAAGTCAGTAGGTGTACGACAGTTTCATACACTCGTGCCACGGGTGTAATGAGGAAACATGTCAATCTCACATTCACACACCGGCACCTCCGGCTCCGGTATGACACATGACACACTTCTCCATGACAAATGACACACTACCGGCAGGCAACCACTCATAAACTTCCATACTTCCAAAAATTAAGATGAATTTTAAAAAACGTAACCCTTATCAACGTATTCGCATTGCACACAGAAAATTCATCCACAAATTGGAAAACACTTCAATGAGAATCATTTTACGCTTCTCCCACACTTTTTACTACGTCATTTCTCTTCCTTTGCATAAACACATTGAATATATTACTAGGCGGCAAAAACTGCTATTTGTGCCCCTCGTGATTCATAAAATTTGTTATTAAGTATGAAGTATTTTCGCCATCCTATTCTGTATCGCAGGATTTGTAAGAACGATTAAGGAAAAAAAAAAGTATTAGGATCTCACCCCTAATGATACGAACTCCAAAATAATTTCTAGCAAAAAAATACCCGTACCTGGCGGATCCAAGAGGGGGCACAGGAGGCACATACCCTCACCCACAAAAAGAAATAGAGCTAGTAATAATAGAAGTAAGTTTGTTTTTTTACTTTGAAGAAAATTCAGTAAGCCCGTTGAAGGCAAGAAGGGAACAAATAAAATCTGTCTTTAAAAAACGAGTTCATAGGGCAAACATATGGCTTACCTTGCTTTTATAGAATTCCTCAGCTACATGGGAACATGAGCATAGGGCAGCGATATTTCAGTTCCTAGAATACTCGCTCTCCAGCGAGATTCCGAGCCAATTATCTAATTACCTAGATAAAATTTACAATAGAAGGAATGCCCACAGTAAAAATTTAACTAAAAACGGGAATATTTACGAAAAATACAATTTATGTTAATACTTAATTTGTAGTTTCGAGAAGTTAATATGAAAAGAAACTCCAGTGAATGGACCCGCAATCCCTATTATTTCTCTTGATGGGCCGCTCCCAAAATCAAATTCTGAATCCGCCCCTGACCCTAACGTCGTGTATAAATGTAAATTTATTTCCAAATAGCAGTTAATAACTACGTATGGCCACGTGGACGGTAATTTCCAATATGCTATTAAAACAAATTACGTGATTTTGTACTATGCGCTAATTGTGTGCCAAGATTCGTGGTTTACTGATGAATTCACAATATTTAGGAAAGAACATACAGTCCCTCCAACCTCTTATTACGGGGTTGACTCCAGGAAAAGTTTCCGGGGGACAAATTTACAAGTCATCAAATTTCCAAGATATTCTTAAAATTGCATACACGAAAGATGTCTTAAAAACATATTTATTGAAAGCACATGTACCTGGTTAATAAAAAAATATGTTAGTCAACATATGTAATTAATACATCTGTCATCCATATACTAACTCTTTTTCTCAGGTTCTGAGCCTCCTTAATAAATATTATATTGGTAATTTTCATTAAAACAAATTTCTTTAATGTTGTTTCAAGACATTTTACGATATTTTAGTCTTATAAGTAGTGTAATGCGTGTTACTTAAATGCAATTTCATTGTAAGCACACGAAAATGCAAATTCATATCCGGAGTGGGTTTACTGTTCTTCTGTCAATTTTATCGGTATTATAGCTTTCTTAAGTTGTATTCTCCTTTTACTATCGGTACATCTTCAGAGATAACTAGTTTTCAGGACTCTTGAAATGAGATACTATACGGCTAGAAGTGGAACAAATGAGGTAGTGGGACTGAGAGCTATTATTTTCCAACGTCTATACCAAATTCAAGCGAAATATCACTTATGAACATGTACTACATACGAATAATACCTTCAGTAAAGAAAATATAAAAATAAAATTTGGAACCGCTTTTGAGAAATTTTCGAAAATAAACCAGTAATATTTGAAGTAAGCTTTATATTAAAGTTAGAAAAAAATCAGAGCAAGTGCATAAACACCAAGCAGATACAATACTACTATACGAAAACTATAAATGAAATTGACTTATCCGCTTAGCCATAATCGGTGTGCCCAGACGCGGACGGACGTCATGCAATTAACTACATTTTTTGGTATGAGAGACACACCCAAAACGGATATTTCCGTAAAAATTCTTGCGATCAATTTTTTTCCGTGTAGTAAAAGCAACCGCGCCGGAATACGAAGATTACGAATACTGTCGCGTTGGGTCGTCGCTATTAATATATTTTAGCGTTGTCTTCGTCCCAACGACGGGAGAGGATAGGCCCCAGAGGTAATAATTAGAGTACTCGCTTGGCAGAGAGGTAGAATGGATTCCCCATTCAGATTTTGGCATTTGGTTAATAAAATATAGATACATATTAAAATATAACAAAGGTTTAATGATTGAAACGCAAGTGAGCCCTCATGGGCTGATGATTGCTCATTTACGTTACATGCCCCTATCGGGGCGAAAACTCAACATATTGAATTGACATGCCTTAAGGGCGAAAGAGACGGCAGAGTCCATTAGAATGTTCCATGTGCATTTAATTACCGTTAAGCAGATGACATCAGAGCTGGTGCACTCCGAGGAGCCGTGGTGAGCGGCGCCTGACGCTTCACGCGTCCAGCCGTGCTCGTCACGTCTCGTCACACATCCTCGGGCGTTCCGTCGGTCGCGATTCCAGTGAGTTCCCCAAAATACAAGCACACTGGGGTGGGTGGTCTTCTGCTTTAAGTAACCTCGAGGGGTGTCGCGGGGATTGGGGTGCATCTTCCTGAGAGCGCAGCGAATCGGAAAGGGAAAAGTTACACACGGTCCTACAATAATTTGTGGAGGAGGATGGGCGTCGGCCCATACATTCAGATACGTTTGGGGATTCAGATACGTATTTCGATGTGGTGGGAGACGCCTAAGTGCGTACCTTGCGTGTGTGGTCTGAATTCCCTGAGTCCAGGGAAATAGCTATCTGCTGCGTAGAAAGAGTGATACAGAAGGGGGTTTATTTGCCGCGACGAGCGAGTCGACCCACGTGTAAGTTGGGGTTTAAAGTGCGGAGTTCATTGTAATTGTGAATCAAATGACACGTGCCCAGATGTCCGCGTAGTTCTAATAACATGGGAGCAGCTTGCCATAGGGTATATTATCGTTATCGAAAATCAACACAGTTTCATGAAAGGGTTTTTTAGAAAGGTGTACCTCTTAGAACGCACACGCACACGTGGCGCGCGAGGCCCCGAGTCGCCAGCGGAACTCGTGATCTAAACTATCGTAAAAAACCTTTGCATCATGTCAGCCCCGTGACAATACATATATGTGAAGATGCAATAATGTAGTTTCCAATATATCGTCGGTATTAATCAAACATACAAATGTTATTTTTCATCTTCAGTGGCCCAACATCATGTGTCTTCAAACTCGTACAAAATTTGCTTTTCGAATTGGTTGTGTGAATGACATGGGAACCTTGTTTGACCGGCTAGATTTTTTAATGTTTATTATGAGCTGTTCTCCATAACATGATGAAAATATTTCACACTTCAATATACAATGAAAATTATTTATAAAATATTGTAAAATTGTTCATATAAAACGAAAATATCACTTATCAAGTCTTTATTATGATCCCTTTAATATTTTTTTAATTTCGGACTCAATGTTAAAAAACTTGAGGAGTGTTTTCTGTCACATCATTTATCTCCTTCACGCGTTTTGAAATCATCGCATCTCTATGCTGCAGAGGAGAAACGTATATGAGAAAGTATGTGTAATGGTTTTACACCACTAGATTTTCATTGCGTACCCATCATCAGTCAGTAAATGTTACAGCAAAAGTTACAATATGGATTGTTATTATAACAGTTAATTTGTAAAGCATAAAAACTATAAGATATTTATCATGGCTTTGATGTTTTTCGTCATCATCGATTATCAATCGACCAACCGATTTTAATTTAGTTCTTGAATTATTTAACTTTTATTGTTACCATAACGTTTTATTTATCTACATACAAATTACCCCTATTAAAGCAGGCGATTTACGGTAATTTCAAATGGAAAGGCCGTGGAGAAGGAAAATGGAGAACAACTCTTTTGGATACCAGATGTAAAGAGAAGCCGACATCAACAGCGACCATTACTTGATGATAGCGAAAGTAAGGGTAAAACTAAAAAAAATCTGTAGACAAATATAAAAAGACCACGAGAAAATTTTATGTAGCTAGAATTACAAGAAAAGAAGGAAAACGAATTTCAACTGAAGCTCAGAAACCACTACCAGGAACTCAATGGGTTAGAAGATGATGGCATAAAAGAATACTGGCAAAAAGTAAAGAAACATATACTGTCACTACTGAAGAAGTACTCAGATATAAGAACCTGCCGAAGAAAGAGTGGCTGACAGATAAAACCTGGGGAAAATAGAAGAAAGGAACGTGAAAGGAGATAAGCTGTTGGCGTGTAAAACAGGAAAAATTGCAGCCCTGCAGGTACAAACAGAAAGAACGTGCGCTCAGACCGCAGGTGTTGGGTGAATGAGCTAGCTGAGAAGGACCGAGAGGCCACGAGAAAGAACAATCTGAAAGAAGTATACACTATGACTCGTAGTAGTAGCACAGAGAAAATTTGTAAGAAATCGTCCAATTAAATTTAAAAAAACTAACAAAAGGCCAGACGCAACGATGTGAAGAGTACTTCAAGGAAATATTTAATATTCCCGGAGAATACCATTCTACAATAAACCCAGAAGAAGATAAAGTATACGTAAAAGACTGTAGAATCCGTACCAGTGAACCATCCAAGGTAGACATACGAAATGCATTAAATGCAATGAAAAATGGCGAATATGCCGGGAATTGATAATATTAACACCGAAGTTCTGTGATGCGATATGGAAACGACAGTTAACATGCTACATTCGCTCTTTTCTAACATATGGAAAGATGAACAAATACCCGAAGATACGAGGAGAGGACTTCTCGTTTAAGTACCAACCTAGTGGTGCAAAACCATTGCACATACTTTCTCATATACGTTTCTCCATCTGCAGATTAGTGACAAAAAATACCGCATAAGTGTTATGTAAATGTAATTTTGTTGTAGACAGAAATTGATGTACATATGTTTCTTCCGTGTACCCTACACGTGGTAGTTATCAGAAATTGATGTATTTTCGTATCTGCAGTGCGTTTGCTGTCCTCCTATGTATTTTATCAATATCATATCTTTCATTTCAGTTTAAGTGTATTCTACGTCTGCTTGGTCCATTTACACTGCTAAATATTATTCAAGCTCCTTGAAACTGTAAACTAATGGGTAAGTGTAGCAGACAAATTATTTTACTGCGTCTATACCAAACTTTCAAGCGAAATACCGCTACTGCGGATGTAATGCTTACAATTGTACCTTACGTACAAAACATTTAAGCAAAATCGTTGGAACCATTTTTGAGAATCATTCAAAAGAGTACTACATGTGAAGTACCCTTTGTTTTAAAGTAAAAACAAAATAACATGTGCATCGACAACAAGTAAATTCTACCGTAAATACGAAATATGAATTAAATATATTCATCCGTTTACTCAAAATCACCGCACACAGTCGAACAGATGGACGGACAGACGTTACGCCAAAAACCACTTTTTCTGAATCAGGGATACCCAAAACGGTTATTTCCGTCGAAATTCGCTTTCCAATTTTACCGTCCCAGCGACCCGCGCTACCTGCGTTAATGATTCATATACTGAGTTGTCCACTATTCTATACCAACTTTATATTTTTTGTTTTATTAAAATCACGTTATCATATTTGAAATCTGCGAAAAATTAAAAAGAAAGAGTCCAAATACGACCCCCGTGCGTGAATTCTACGGCATCAATGAAATGTAATAATTCATCTGAACGTTTATTTTTTGTGGGGCTTTAGGGCTCGTCAACATCGAGGTCATTAGAGCCCTTCATCTGAACGAAATGTAGCTTCGATTTGTACAGGATATCATTGGAAATGAAACGAAGCACGTCATACAACCTACAAAGGAAATATTAGAAACAAATAAAAAACTATATTTTTCAATACGTCATTGTCTTTTCACATATATGTAAATATATTAGATATTTTATGATAAACTGATTGATTACTTAAAAAAATGTAGAGTGCACAAATATTTTTCTTCCGCAATGCTGTGTCACTAGATTAAATGGATATAAACAAATGCACCTGTATTGAATAATACTTATCTACCAATTGGAACAGAATGTGAAGATTAAGAAAGTTCTTGCAAATTAAGTGATTTCTGTAAAACAATAACTAATCAGACTGAATAATTTGTATATTTATTCAAAATCCCATCAGCACGTGATTTAAATCCACTTTTTGTATGGGAACTTTTCTGTAATGAAAGTATTAAAAACAAAAAATAATATATTGGTTTACAAGTACAGTTTATTAGTCGTATTTTCCTTGTTAGGATTTGTACAATTCAAAAATTGTCGAAAAACTTTCGTAAAGTATATAATGTAAAATTTCGATTTATTTGTACACCACAGCCGAATGGTGACGCATCGTAAGGAATTACCTCACATTTTCCACAAAGGCCCCAGAAAAGGAGAAGGTATAGTTTGAATACGATGCGACGTCTCAGTGAAGATGGACGTTTGTGCATACAATTTGTATGGTGTAGACCAGGTGTAGACACTCTCTAGGCCTTCCATAAGGCGAAATTTTCGCAGATGTACTCGCCACACGTTTCTTCCTCCCCTCTCCTAACTTTACCACATGGGCTCTAATGACCTAGACGTTGGCGAGCCCCAAAATCTCCATTTTAAACAAATCTATCACTTTTTACCCTTCGGCATTGCTTTCGCCCCCGCACCTTACAGAAGAGGAACACATTCCATGGACCATCTTCTTGGAAGATATGAATTCCCGCGGACCGTTGCGCCTTCTCGAAAGAAGATAAATGCGTCCTCTCTTAAAAATAATTTATAAAACATTCTAAAAAGTGAAACGAAAAAGAGAAATAAGTTACCACTAAGCGCACAAAGAAGGCGTTGATAAGAAAGTGTGAAGGCATCATGTGCAGTGCCCCGAATGTCAAATACGACGTCGCATTGATACATGTGTGTTTGGGAAGTAAAATGTGTCAACGCAACAGGCGTAGCAAACGACTCAAAGATCGTCCAAGTTTATTTCATGGTCAAACATGGGAGATACCCGGGATATTTCACTCAACCACGTTTCCGACAGGTTTCTTTCCCCCTGCTGGAGACGATATTCTGTCGTATGTTAAGGTTCCCACACGCAATGTAAAACTGATTAAAGCATAATACTTGAAATATTCGTATTAAAATTCAGGAAGGTGGCTGGCTACATCACTCTGTCACCACTTTCTCGTTCTGAGATGTCGTGACCCAGAGATATTCTCTGATACTTCACCTAACAATATCCTTAATATTGTCGCCGGAATGATTCTCCTAATGTATTATCCTATCTGTAAATTAACTTTTTACCATGCCATTTGCCAAATGCAAGAGGAAAGCAAGAGATGAAATTGAAGACATGCCATCAGAGTTGATCCGCGGGGAGCACGAAAACCCACCAAATGCGGATAACACCATGTCAACCAAGGATTTTAATTATATCAGAAACAATATTATTTACTCTTGAATATTGAATGCCTAAAATACACTACCAAATTTTTTTTCTATATTTCGTGCATTATTTACATTACCCTCGAAATCGGTTTAGTATTTGAGAATTATCATATATACTTACGTAAATTCTGTATATTAGACACACACCTATTGAATATACACATTTAATTAAATATCTTTATTATTATCATTATTTCATACATTTANTATACTTACGTAAATTCTGTATATTAGACACACACCTATTGAATATACACATTTAATTAAATATCTTTATTATTATCATTATTTCATAAATTTAAACTCATATCATTAATTAGCATAGATCATTATCTATTTATTAGAGTCAGAAGGACTATCATGGCATTGAGAATCATGTAAAATACGCCAAAGAGAAAGGCAATCGATTGGAACTTACAATTCAAAATTTAAAAACAATAAAAACAAGAGCACATCTAACGGATAAAAACCTACAATTGAATTGTTGAAAGGAAAATAAAAAACTTAGTATTAATGAATTGGTACTTGTTTTGGTATCGTTGGAACAACAATCTGAATAGTTATTTTTATTAAAAGAGTAAACTTTTAAATTTATATCATAGCTCTATGATAATGTGAAAAATTTATAAAAAATTTGGTTAACATTTTAAAAAATGTGTATTGAAAATTTACTTTTTCCAAATTGTAGAGAGTGCTGTAAATTCTTACAATCCTGGATTACAGTTTTTACACATAACATTATATGTTCTCTTTAAAAAAATTAAAGCCAATATAATAAAAACTGTTCCCCTATTCCAAATATATTCCAGTGCAAGTAATGAATCTTGAGTAGCTGAAAATTCTCTTTTCGATTATTTGGCGGTTGAGAATCAACCTCTTTATAGAATGTAAATAATATGAAACCCATCTTATTAACTGATGGCGAAGGCCAGGCACTTTATAAAGAAGATGAAAATCTTTAGCCATTTAATAGAATGAATACATTATTGGTCGGCTCCTTATAAAGCGCCTGGGCTCTACATAAAGAGGCTGATTTCAGTATCGGGCTGCAACATATACATTAAAATACCAAATGTTAAAAAGAGTGACAACAGGAAGCTCTCAAGAAATATTCTTTTTATTCAAGTAAGGACTGGGGAAAATGACTACCTGCACAGTTAAGAAGGGTTGATATTGTCCCAAATGGACAAGTAAAGGAGTTTCTCAAATCGTGCCTTTCTCAAAGGGTAAAATTTAAGAAGTTTCTCAATTCTTACCTTTCAACAACCAGAGGTAGGTAAAAATTGCTCAAATTGTGCCAACCCATCCTGATGAGCTCTCTGCTCAGCCTCTCCAGAGTTAAGGTCTTGATTGCCTCTACTGGTCTTGATTGCTACTGGTCCAAAATATTGGCAATTTTACTTTTTCACTTCATGTTTCATTACCATTTTAATGTCATTTTTGCAGTCTACATTCAATTACTAAGAAAATGGATCTAAACACTATATAAATACGACAAAATTAAGGGCTTAGGTCATGTTCTTTCTTCCGTTTATGGTTGATCCCATCCTTTTAAATTTTATTGTAATTATATTGTCTCTGGGCTCATTTTATTTGCATATTAATGTAGAATACAAATATTACATTGCGCAATGACACATGTATGAATGTCTGGGCAATTTTTTTTCAATCTATGGTACAGTTTATATTGAGAAACACTCAAAATTAATTAAATATTCACTTTTCAAAAGGATGTCACATTTTCTTACAGAGTTTCCTTGCTAGATTAATTTCTACAAACTTTTTTGAAATTTTTTGTCATTTATAATGATAATTTGTATACCCCATCAATTATTGGGTAAAAATAAATATAAACGATGTAAATTTGCAGGTGAAACTATTTTCAGAGTGATTTTCGAATCATACAAGCGCTATTTTCCGATAAATAAGGGAGAAATAAAAAAATTGCCATTCTCAGCTGAATTAAAAGTTTTGAACTGGCAGAAAGAACAATATGAGATTGATGGTTTTATGACGGTTCAAAAGGGTATCTGGGCCCTGTTTATAGTATGTGGCCCTGTGGGTCAAAGTATGAGACCAATCACAACGATTGATATCTGTGTTGTATGCATCAGAATCAAAAATGTACCAAAAAATAGCATGGCGCGCGCCCTCTAGATTCAATCAAAAAATTCTTTTGTTTTGCTGGACAATTTAGAATATTAAAAACCAGTTTTATCACCCAGCCAGGTAAAAGTAATTTTTTGACCCTTACCCACACACGCTTTAACCTAGCCAGGTAACGGATTAATTACGTTATGTTGAATGAAAATGGGAGAAAATAATATTCAATATATATTTAAATTATAATAATTATTATAAATATACATAAAACGATGAAAGGTGTCTCTCTTTCACACATCGTCTTCGATGGTGGAACTGGATTCCCCTCACTTACTGCTGGTCACAAGTCGTTGCGCAGTAATACCTTACCCCCTCCAAGCAGATGTGTGAGCGAGGGGGCAACATCTCTCAGTATCTAGTGTGATCTAGTGTCTCATGTTATCACGGACACCCTACAGTAGAGACTATTGATTCAATTAATATTTAATTCTGTTTTCAACACCTTGACGTGGCGATTCCCAGACTCATCTGACTCTGGCTGCGGAAGCCTATGCTCTCAATTTTATGTCAACATAAAATGACGACAAATTCATTTGCGTAACGAAACTTCCATTTCAACACCAAAAATTAATAAATAAATGTTCATTTCTATCAAATCAAGAGTCCAAATTGATTTAAAATTCCAAGATGCCTGGAACAGTACTAAGTTTCCCAAATAGGAAACAAATTCAATAAGGTCCGATAATAAAATATTCATTAAATTATGCCAACCACTGTGTCTACATACATTATTTGCCTAGGGCGTGTTTCGAGGTCTTCCTCCAATCAAATGCTGCCATCTGGAGTTGATAATGGGAGGGAACAAGGGTTCTTAAATCACATCCTAGGCAAATAATAAAAACAAGTAAGGGCTTATCCAGCTCAAAATGTAAGGTGGGGAAGATTTCTGAATTCAACCTATATCAAAGGGAATTTAATGCCATACAATAATACACGTTAGCATTAAAAACACTATTTATTTAAAATAATCAATTTTTAAACAATAGCATTTGAGGATTAGTTGTAAATTTTTCTACTACTTCTTTTACTAAATGTTTCATTTGGAAAATTGGGTATCTGCCTTAACTCTTAAGGTGGGGCAACTGCCCCATCTTGTCCCAGCCAGCATAAGCCCTTGAAAACAAATGATATGTGGTAAGATCACTCAATTACATTTTATTAAAGTGCAAGTTCCCAAAGTTCCTCTTTGTTCATCTGTTCTACAATTAGCAAACATCTATCAATAATTTAACAGTAGATCTCATTAAAACATAGATGAAAAAGAATCTATAATCTATAGATATAGAATAATCTATTGTTCAATAATAATTTGTACATGTAAATTTTTTGTGTTAAATTACAAATATATTGACATTCTATTAGTACTATAACTTGCAGCTAACTTTTTATCTTCTCTAGGAATTTTTGCTGAAATTTTTGAATCCGCCTCTGCCTTAGGGCCTTTGATCGGAATTGATGGGATGGTCCCTTGCTTGCTTCCGGAGAGTAAATTAGTTTGTTGTTGTTCACGTGGTCATACACAGTTTGTACTGCTTTTTTGACAATAAATTTATTATTAAAATATTACATGGATACAGACACAATTTACTGGAATGTATGGAATAATGAAAGAAAGATCATGAATAATACTGATCAGTAATTATATCACACTATACTTACCTGTATTAATCATCTCTTAATCTTACAAACACAGCCTGAAGTGAGCTATTTTCTTAATTGCACAAGGACAAATATTAAGTTACTGAATTTTTTTATAATGATAATAAATTTTTGTGTTTACTTTATAATGTTAATGTTATTTCTTTGGTTGGAGGGAAAATGATAATTTAACATATTTCTAACAGGCAACAGTCACAAGAGTCAACTTCTAGTATACAATGTGATACATAAAAATCTATCAATTGCAACACACTGGCTAATAATATTCCAAAAATACTTGACAAATTATATGTCCAAAATCATTCTAACGAGGAAATGTTTAATTCCTAAATTATTTTTATAACAGTTTAATTTATGATATAATAAGTCAATAGATGTTCTCAATAATGGACTATTAGTCAGACATGCAATTGTGGATTGTAAGAATAAGAAATAAGTGGGAAAAAAAAGAAAAAAGAAATAATTATACACTTATTTAAACTCTTAAATTAACCCCTTAAATAATAAAGAAAAATAAATGTGTATTTTCACACTTGTGCAACAAAACCAATTTAAATTATTGTATTTAAGTGTAAAATTCACTTACAAATGTCAACTAACCCATTGTTTGCTCATACCCTTGAAATATAAATTTTTCCAGGAAATAAAAGAGTACACAGTTAAGAGCGGGTAATAAAAGAGATTCCCAAAACAAGCTCAAAAACTCATTGAAAATGTCTCTAATATATGTTATTGGTCAATGGAGTATGTCGTTCATTTTCAGTTATACCACTTGACAGGGAAGAAGGCAGTTGGAGGCAGAAACTCAAGAGATGGGACCTTGAGTAAACCACTGTGCTCCACAGGCAGTGGTCCAACTCTATGAAGTTCTCGACCCTGTGACTCTCCTGCAGCAATGGCAGTTGAATATTGCAACCGCATTCTCCAGTCTAATGGGGGCAAGGTGCAATGTCCTTCTTTCTTCATGTCTTGTATAATGGTTTGTTTCAACTATGGAGGTGACTATAGTTATATTAAAAAGTATTCAATTAATTGTATCAATAAGGTAAAAAGCTATGAACATGGATGGTTATTAACATTTTCATTCAAATTCATAAGTACAGAAAAAAAAGTCTCTCTTTATGATAACATTATTATAAATATTTATCACATATGAAAGAAAATCGTTGCAATTCACATCTCCGGTAAGTAACAATACTTTATCAGGTTGTTTCAAAGTAATTCTTTTGTTCTGAATCGTAACAATAAATTGAGACAGTTAATTACAAATTCAACCTCACAATTTTCTTTCTTCTACTCATTCTATTAAAAATTCAGTTTATACTTTATATCACACCATTAGTTATTACAGATCAACATAGATTAATGGAATAATTATTATATGATATTGTATTCATACTTTCTCATTACTAATAATATAAAAATGTATCTCCAATCAATTTTAGTGTTCTCACAGATTGCAGATAGTCATATTTGTAGACCCATTCTGACATGTCCCACTCTGGGTACATGGATCCTTTTGATGGATAGGTATCTTGCTTGCTTCTGGAGAATGAAGTAGCTTACTGTACTCTTCGTGATCATATTCTTCATATACAGCTTTAACTGCCATCATAGCAATTAATCACATGCAACTAAGGATTTCCCCATGAACAAGATAACTTTCATAGGGTGACAAAATTAAGGGTGGAGAAGGGCAAAAAAAAATTCCAACACGAAAATTTAAAAAACTATTTGGATGATGAATTAATTCACTCCTGTTCACTCTATGCTTCTTATGCTCAAGAACATAAAATGCATAATGTTACTTTTATTGTAATTAATGAAAATGATTTGTGTAATATATACCCAAAGGTTGAATTAAAGTTTCATATGCTAATTTATACTGAAGTTAAAAATGGTATCCTCACTCTACAATATCTGAAGATTGACTGAATAGCTTGGCTATATTAAACATTGAAGCAGATGCAATTTCAAAATTACATTGTGAAATTATTATTCCAGATTTTGCTACAAGTCAAATAATGCACAAGTATTTCTAAAAGTGTACAGTAATAAAATCTTATAAACTTACTACCATTTTAATTATACTTCTCTAATAACTGAAATCATTTTTAATCATAGTGTCCATTTCTCAATATTTTCCTATTTATTATACTTTGTGTAGTGTTTCTTTGGCAGAATTAGAATGAGGAGCAGGATTTTTTAAAACTGCCAAGGGGTGACACTCACTGTAGGACCAGCCCTAATAACAAATGTTATCAGATCTACAACAATGGTTACCTACTGATCAAAACATGATTACCAAACACTAAAACTTATTGTATTATCTTCACTCATTAATGTTTTTAATATAATGATAAAAGATTTATTCACATAAAAGAGCCAATAAATACAATGATTAAAACAATTTAGCAAATCTACAGTAGTTTCACAATTAAAAACTTTAAAAAAATTATCCAGAATTCTCTTGAGTATCCAACTATAAAATATTAAAAACTATTAGTTAACTACAGGATTTACTCATGTTCTGAAATTTTAACTCATTTGTGAAGGATCCAATCCAAGAGATTTCATTTGCACAACAAGATCAAAAAGATAATCATAGCATTCACACCTGCAAAATGAAAATAAATTATTACTTCTTTTTTTTTTTAAGTTACAGCAATTAATGAAAAAAAATTACATTGTCTTTGCTTGCTGCCAGGTATCACCCCAAACATAAACACCATGCCTCCGCACGAGAACAGCAGTAGTTTGTGGATATTCCTCTAGAACTTGTGCCATTCTGTCTTTCAGATCAGCTTCCCAAGGTGTGTTTTCAATAATTGGCACAACTAATTCTTCGTCATAATTATAACAGCGACCTAATTCTTGATTTTTAATACCCTGGAAAAATAAAATATTTACTTTCAATAATATCACTTACATTTCTACACAATACTGCTTAACGTTTCTATGCGATTTCAGATACTGAAAACCATTGTATCTAAAAGATTCTCAATACATGTATCAGAAATTAAAATTAATCAATTTTGAAGAACTCCTTTGTTGCAATGATTTGTAAACAATCATATACATTCCTTATTCCACTTACTTTTATCATTTCAAGGTGAGTACAACGAAATTCTTTTCCAGGATACAGGAGTGTTACCAAAACAGCAGCTTTTGAGTGAGTATGAATAACTGCACCAGCTTTACGAGCTAAAGAAATGCACCAATTTCAGACAAAAGCTAAAGAAAGGAGTGCACAGAATAAATCAAACTTACCTGTATATGCACACATAAACAAAGGTGTACACTGACTCTTTTTAAGTTTCTTCTCTGGAGGAGGAAGGTGCAAGTCCACACCGTTTATATCTTGTACAAATAAATCATTTGGTTGAATTCGTTCCTTTTGAACTCCTGATGGAGCAATATATATGTCATCCCTACAATATAGTAGTCAAATAACACATCGTCTATAATTTTGAGACATCAAATGGGTTAGGAATTGTCAACTAACCCATGTTTAATACTGATACCACCTCCGGTTCCCGTCACCCAACCTAGTTTGTAGAAAAGCCGGCAAAGTTCAGGAATTAATGTTCTAGGATGTTCCTAAAGATAAAACATATTCAGTGACAACATTTCGTTAAAATTGGATACAGAACAACTACCATAAATTTGTTAACCACTACACCACCCCTGCGACCAAAGCAGAAGTCCCGGGTTCGATTCCGAAATATGTACATACCATAAATTTATCTTACCTCATTCCTTTCTGCAGGAGTTACTGCTAAATTCGATAAACAGTTTGACGCTGAAGAATCGCACATGATGAAATAACGGTAAATCACAAAGGAATATGTTACAATATCAATTAAGAGTCGTTAATAATCATAAAACAAATAGGTCAGAAAAGTCTTCAGTTGTCTATGTTTCATGTGACGGTGAAATGAAATTCTAATAAATGCCCTCACAGATTAGTTTGGCTCTAGACTGTTCCGGCGATCATTTTACCAGCATCCTGCCAGCATCTCTGTTTGGTTTCACGTGATTGTCACATGTTCTCAGATCAGCTGTGTTATCTTTACTTGTTTTTCCCTTCCCATTTGCCTGAGTTCTCCACGGTAAGGCCCTGCGCCAGTAGTGGTGGTGGATTCGCCCTCTCCCCTCCGCCCAACGGATATTAAGTGGGGCCACCATCTTTTTAAAAAATTGACCTCGTGACATATAATTATACAAACTTATCACGACCTTATTTAAAATTGAATCATATGTTCAAAACAAAGCTGGTTATGAAAATTAGTTTCTACTCAGTTTGTGCTGAAGAGATACATTAACGACAATAATTAATTGTTTTTCATTTTCTATCAAGTCGAGAAACTCGTGAAATTTGTTAATATTTAACTTTTATTTTATTTTAATTTTCTTAACACCGTAGGACCATCCCGCGCCGCAGGCCCTGCGGGCTCGCTATTACTGCCACTGTCCAGTGCGTATAGCTATGGGCGCACTTAAACTCGACAGATCCTCAGGTAAAAGGATAATTTCACCATTAAACTCGACACTTCCTTAAGGATTAGGACTACGCGGGTCTACCTGTGCCCGTCGCATGAATCCCCGGTCACTGGGACCGGTGGGCAGCCATTCAATCTCATAGAGTTGACTTTGCCACCAAATTTTTTTATTTATAAAAATTGTGTTGTTGTTCCAGAATAATTGAAATCTATGTTAAAAATGATACCAAACGCAACCTTTCTGACATCAAATACACATTTTGGTACTAGTCCAAGTACTTAGGTGACGGAAGAATCTAATATAAAGTTTTTCAGTCAGTATTTTTTCATTTTTCGCATATAACATGAAAACACCACATTTTTAGAACGAAACATTCATGTAATGAAGTAATGTACATTAAATTTCCAACAAATTATGTTCTGTTTCGTTTTGTTGCCTGACAAACGGAAAAGGCTCAGGAGCGCGATAAAATTGACAAATAATACAATAAACTAATTTTTTGTTTTTTTGCTTATAATTTGAGAACTCAAAACTTTGAGAGAAAATGTCCGTATACGAAAATGAAATACATTTTTTTGTCTGACAACCTGTTTATCCTCTCCTGCACGTGGAAGTTTAGCGCACATCTATGTAATAGTTAATATGTACACTACTGATAACATAAAAGGGCCCATTTATTTTTTTAAGTCCCACGCTCTGACCAGTTTTGGATCTGTTAGGTTTGCAACGGATCTCTCCTCTTGCTTTCACATCGAGAGGGGAAGTTTCGTTCGACCAACCGTAGGTCTATTTGAAACGGCGCCTATATTTGGAAGACATCGAGCGGCGGGTAAATTGTAACGAGATAAAATGTTTAATTACACCGCTATTAAAGAAATATTTTGTATTTTTTTATTATACACATTTTGGACTTCTATAACAAAAATATTCTGTATATTCTTGACTTCAATAAACTTT
>NNCF01126836.1:382331-392557 GCA_002313205.1 Laupala kohalensis | reverse complement strand
GAGCGAGGCAGTTAACAAGGTCGTATTTAGTTTTATATGTTAAGTTATTGTAACTTGTAGTTCCCCGTATTCCTGATTCAGTGTCATATTCTAAGGACTTTTTATTTTAAATCTAGAAATCTTCTTCAATTAAGGTAACATTTTGCCGTCAATTCAACAGAGAATTTCATATTTTCAGAAAGTGTTCAACAAATATGGGATATTATACGAAATATGTTTTTTCATTGTAATATTTATGTTACTTATGCATAATATTTTAATGGCGTTCTACTTTTTACTGGCTGTAAAATTAGAAATTTAGATCGCTGAAATTTTCCTCTCGGACATACGACGAAGGCGCCAATGACACGTAATTTCGTTTAACAAATAGAAGAAACTTTTATATTTGATTGTCAAATGATAGAGCAGGAACAACCAAGAGATTTCTAATGAAACTCGCAGATAGGAATACATTTTAGTTTTATGTTAGTGTAATATGCATTATGACTCTGAAAGGCTAAACCTTCACAACATCTAGGGTTTTCTTTTTTCCTTTTTAATGTTTGTATAAAAAATAAATTTATCTACAATAATGTAGTGTAATTAGAAAAAATACAAAATAAGAATACAGGGACCCTGAAGATGATTCTAAACTAACATCACAACATTGACCATGCACGATTAAATTGCAATAGACTGTTTAACAAAAAATTAAGTAATTGATTGTTTATAATAAAATTGCATAATTAATAGAGCATATACCTTTTCCTTTAGCAAATATTGTTCTCCAAATGTATAATGTTGTAAATCTAGATGCTATATGAATAAATATTTATAAAACTACTTACAGACGCAGTTAAAAGAATTTATTTCAACAAGGTATACTAAATAATCATATTATGCAGAATTATTAAAATAATTCTGAGGATGACGTCAATATAATTTCAAAGTATAATTTCACTTTGTTATTACAAATAAGAGGCAATTCAAGAAAAAAAGAATGTCATTCATTGTCAAACCGACAAAACACGCAGACTTGAGTGGCTATTTAGTTTCTATAAAATAATTTCTATTCATGCTCTCGTGAATTTCTTTTAGTATCATTGTTTTCTTTAAATATAAATTATTTGCTTTTAAATTCAATATAAAATTTAGTATCATTGTTTTCTTTAAATATAAATTAAATAATAAATAAATGGGCCCTTTTATGTTATCAGTAGTGTACATTTTTCCTTGCATCAAATAGGGTAGTTCTGATTTTTTGATACGTTGTTCATGGTCAAATGCTGATGATGAACCCAAATTTTCGACCTCGACCGACTTCCAAAAGTACCAGAAATAGACAAAAGGAAAACATATTAGGACCACAGAGCCTGCAGTTTCGTTTTCTCCCCTCCTTGTTTCCCTGTTAATTTGTTTAATTAAAATTATCGAGCGGCAACTAAAAAATTAATTTTGTAAATTTTCTTTTTTGCATCAATAGTCGACCGTCTCGAAAATGACTGAGCCAGTAGTTATTGGACCTGTGCTTCAGGTTTGAAACATAAGAATACTAATTACTGTATCAATACTATAACGTAAAAAGGAAATTTCTTTTTGTAACAGTAATTTTTATTTTGGTAGGTTTTACGACAATATCAGTTTATGTACAGTTACGTGCCCAGGAGGGGACGCTGCGGTCCGCCTCGGGCCTCCACCTCTGAAGGTCCGCCCCACGTACCATACATCGGGTCTGCACGGTCGGTATATCGGATCTGTACCGCTCAGGCCAACGAAGCACGTGCATTGAAATGGGACTGTCCCTACATACAACGTTGTCCGTTGGGTTTTTCCACCGCCAACCTTCTGTGTTGCATCCGCACGACACTGCAAAGAAATTAGGGCTTAACACACAGAATCTTATGGAATAATACCCATATTGCGTTGTCGCCACGCGGGGCCACGGGACCTTGACTCGCTGCCGAGATATTAAAACCAATCAGAACGAAAGCACAGGAGGGTAGTGAGAAGACCGCACCGCTCAATTCATGGGAACAGCAGCATGTTTTGTTCTGGCTTCCCGCGAGGAAGAAAAACTGCGTTTCGTTCACCAAACCAGTAGGGTCGTGGTGTATTATCTTTCAGAAACAAAGTCACTTATTTGCGTAGTTGATCAAGGTTCAATTTTAGACCCTCTCCTCTTTTTATTGTACGTAAACAATTTGCCATCCAACACACCTGATTGCAAAATGGTGCTCTTTGCTGATGACACTAATTTACTATGTAAACATGTCAATGCGCAAAAAGTTCTGTATAATCTCTCCTCTTCGTTTTATTCAAATTGTCTAATTGTTTATACTGATAAAACTGTATCCATATCATTTCGCAACAATGTAACGAAATTTCTTCCACCTTCGCCACATTGATAATCTGAATTCCAAACTAAGCAAATTGTGCTATGCAGTCCGAATTCTAGTCAACGTTGTAAGTTCACACGTTTCATGCTGCGTGTATTTTGCAATTCATTTGTATCATTTACAATACGGTAGTATCTTCCGGGGTCAATCCACTCAGAGCAACTTTTAGAATCCAAAAGATGATAGTTCGCATTGTATGTAAATCTTACCCCCGAAATCCATGAACACTTTTACTTAGAGAATTAAATATTCTCCCTTATATATACATTTATGAAGTCCTCGTGTTTGTTAAGACAGAATTATTAACATCCCACCGTGTTTAAGAAGAAACAGTCTAGTTCACGAACACACTCGTAATAAGACTAATATTCATCGTCCTGGTGTGCCAACCACTCTATGCCAAAAAACGCCCATATTATTTAGGAATAATTTTGTATTATTTCTTTCCCCAGAAATGTAAAAGATATAAATCAATTGAATCTCTGCAAGTCCGTGGTTAAAAGCTTTCTAGTGCGCTATTGTTTCTATAGTGTTAAATAATTTACTGATTTTAATAGAAGACGTTAATGGGATTTTCAATCTTCCAATAAATATTGTTTTCCGTTTGATTTCGGATGATGTAGATTATGTTAATTCTTTTTTTACTCGTATCACGCCATTGTTACAGTACTCTAGGTTCTTGTAACATCAGAACCAGAACAGTCTATATGTTTGTGAATTATAATTTTTACTTCTTCTCTATCTCATTGAAGGAGCTTAGCAGTACGCCACAGACGAGGAAAGGTGGCGAGTAATCAACGCTAAGCCTCTCCATTTATTGTGAACCGTTCCCCTTTACCTTCTAGGAAGTGAAAGTGGATAGGAATGCAGAAGCGTTTGACCAGTGCTTGCCTTTCTCTTTGTATTATACTATTTCTGTGGAAGAGGATTTGACCAAGGCGAGGCCCATTAAGGAATGTCGGTGGACCTCAGAAAGAAAGAATGCTAATATGTTGTGAATGGAGTACTTTCGCCGGATGTAGAAACAATGACAGACTCAGGAAAGGGCGCGTTCGGGCGCCTAGCTGGGGCCGACGACGACTCGACCTCGCGGTGAAGTCACTGCGTTCCTAGGACGGCCGAGAGGTGAACAAGGGGGTGGAATGCACGGTGGCAGCGTCAAGGCGTGGAGGCCTGCTGGTCACGTGACTTCCTCTTCGGTATATATTGGAAGGATTGAGGATCCTCGAGGACTTATACGTTGGGGTTGAGTCCGCAGGTTACTTGAGATGTGACCTGGCTATTATTGGTCGCCAGACCTCTGTAAAGATTGCTTGCTGCGGTAAGCTAGATACACTTGCTACTAGCTGCGAGTGACGTAACTTGTAACAGTTCGTTATTTGGGAAAGTAACTTGTAATTTTGGAGGTTCGGATAATGTAGGTGGATTTTCGAATTAATGATCAAAAACTGTATTCATATCTGTGTGTAATTGATGCTTTCTGATAGCATTAACTGTGTAATGACAAATTTATACTTGTATTTATGATTTTGAGAGTTCGTTCAAGTTTGAAAATACGCAGATTTCAATTTAACTTGTATTAAATGATTAATTATTGTTATTACACGAGAGTTAAAATGTCCGGGAAACTGGGCTGGTGGCAGCGGTAAACTACCATAGGAATTGTGGTATTTCTGTGAATCCCACTTCTACCAAAATACCTACACCGCATCTGGGCTTGTGGTGTGTGGTTACAGTTCTGATTAAATAGCTTTTTTTCATAGGGGAATATTGTCTGAGCCAGCTGCTATGTTTTGATTTAAATGATTAATATATAACAAACTTCATTAAATGTTGGTTCTTCGACATCACTCTCAAGTCTTGTCTGATCTTCTACGACAATATTTTCTTTAATTTTATCAGGAGTGTTAAATATCTCTTTAAAGAAGAGTCTCCATCTCGGTAATATTTGTTCATACTGGGTCAGTATGTTCCCTGTCGAGTCTCTACATAGGTCTGGAGGATTTTGGTTCATCTTCAATCCACCCACCTCCTTCAAGAATTTTCTTGACTCGTTACGTTTATAATTTGCTTCTATAGCTCTTTATCATTTATTTTATATCATATAATTTTCCTTCTTCTTTTGACACATTTTGTTGGCTTTCATTCTTTGGACTTGATATTTCTCATCAGCGGTTCTGCTTCTTGTTTGTAGCATCTTATTCCTTTCTTTATTCTTAATTTCTATGGCTTCTTTACAATCGTCATCCCACCACTCGTTTATCTGTTTTTCTGTATTACTTTTACCTTTAAGGATTCCTCTGTTGCTTTCATTATTTTCTCTTTGATGTCTTCCCAGTCTTCATTTATATCTTCTATTACGTTTCGATATTTTAAGCCGTTTGATAGCAACTTTCTATATGACAATAACCTTTGCGGGTTTTGCATGTTCATTTTGTTCCATTTCGTTGTTGCTTTTATTTTCGCTAGATATGTTACTGGGAGTCTCTATAACGATAGTTTTTAGCAGATAGTGGTCTGAATCTATGTTGGGACCTCGTAATGATCTTACATCTTCAATAAGCTCCTTACGTTGGTTGCTCACCAAAACATGGTCTATCTGCTTTAACGTTTTAAGGTCTGGAGTTAACCAAGTTCCTTTATGCATTGGTTTGTGCTGGAAATGAGTACTCGTCATTATTAAATAATTTGCTGCAGCGAATCCACATAATAATTCACCATTTTTGTTTGTTTTGTTATGCATAGTGTGCTTGCCAGTAACACTGCGGAAGGATTCCTCCTTACCAAGTTGCGCCTTAAGATCTCCTAGAATTATTAATGTATCTCGTTTAATGTTTTTTCGTCTAATGGCCGAATTCGTGTTTTGTTCATAATATGTATAAAATTTCTCTGAATAGCTAACACTGACAGAAGATAGCAGCTTGAAAAGCTGTAATCATTCGTATATGCCAAATTATTACACGATATCATACTTAGTTGGTGGGAGTGTTTTTTTTAGTTGGATTCTCATTGAAACACCTGGTATGCAAGCATCATACTTTTATGGGTATTTAATAAATACCATCAGTATAAGAAAGTAAACAGTTTTCATAAACCACACAAATACAAAACGAGTAACGACAAAAGATGGAAAATAAGTAAAAGTAAACAAATGTACGACTGTATTCAGAGGTAAACAAACGATAAACATAGGAAGCATTAAGTAAACAAAGAATTTGCACTCTGTGTGGATGATTGTACTAAAATATTGTGTGAATTAGAAACCTGAAGACTGTTTGTGACGAACGCCAGAATTATATAGACATGAAAATACGCGTCTTCCTTCTTCAGTACCTTCCATTTGCCTTTACAGTCGTTACTCTCTTGAGTATCATCTTACCGTAAGTGTGGTTATTATACTACCTGCAAAATGAAGGGGTATGCGTTTGATAATGTGATGTTTAAGCTTACACCAACCTCAAGAGAAATTTTTTTGAAAATTGTCGTTTGTGTTATATGTAGGGCATAGTTACTGTAGTCCATTCGAAAATCCATACTGACATAAATTGGATATGATTTAGAAGGAGATATTAACCAAATGAAGATAATTTTAAATTCCCTGATCGAGTGGTTGAGAAAATTCTGGAGACACTGTTCGAAGTTTGTGGTCACCATATATCTACTAAGACCTCGTTTTGGATTATATGTAGGACCAGTTGAGTACCCGTAGGTTTGCGAGTGCAAATTTTGTATTGTCTCCAGCTTTATTCTTTCTCATATTTCTCATAAAATGACACCATTCATCTTTGCGACACTGAAAACTCTAAACTCGTCACTGACATTATTTTCGATAATTTGTGTGTGCCATACCCTTCCCTCAGCTGCTGAGGCTTAAAGGGCTAATCGTGGATTAAGCAGCATCGGAAATGTCACTGATAATCTCAGTGACCTTTGAACTCCACTCTTATTCTCAGTACCTTTCGATTATTTTTACATGTCAACCCATTCTCATCCCTTACCCGGGGATGCTAGGAGTATCTCACTTCCCATGGGGGCTGAATATAGCATAACACGATTACAGGACGTTACAATCAACTCAGTAATGGTGAAACTGTGAACTCGTCATTGATATCTAAAATTTTCGATAATTTGTACATAGCATCCTCTACCCTTGGGGTGCAAGGTTGTATACGGGCTGATTTTGGTCTTTGGGGTCTTCGAAAATGTCACTACTAATTTCAGAGGCCCTGACAACTATGATCTGAACACTAATATAAACCACTTTCAATTATTTTTACATTTCATCCCTTTACCAAACTGAGTATATTCCCTCATAGGGGGAGATTGTGGACCTAAATTGCATTGATGAGAGTGTAACTCTTTTCTTCTGCGACCGCAAAACGGTTGCATTAACACCATTATCGGACGTTTTTGATAATTTTAACTTGCCACCCGTTCCTATCCCATCCCCAAGGATGCTAGGATTCTAATATCGCCAATTTGGACTAATTCTGAACTTACGAAGCATTGCGGGCGTCCTTATCCATCTCAACGGGACCGATACATATGGTTTCAAATATGTTATAGGATTTTTCCATTATTTTTACACGTCACCCTCTTCCCACCCCCTCCCAAGGGGTGGCAGGGATGTCTTATTCCCACAGTGCTTATTGTAAAATAGTCACCTCTGTATAAAGCTTGGTTAAAATTGTTCCTGGCATTCTAGAGTTATGGAAGGATACGTAGATAAAAAATTTCAACCCCCATTTCACCCTCTTAGGGGTAGAGTTTCGTAAAATCCTTTCTTAGCGAACGTCTACGCCCTGAAAAGGAATCTGCATGACAAATTTCAATTTTGTAACCCTTTAGATATACGTAGATTCAATATAGTATATGTGTTACCTTTTCTCATGAAGGTATTTTAAAAATATTCTGGGACTTGTATTACACATTTTCTTCCATAAAAGTTCGATCTTAAGCTGAGCTATCTGATAAGCAATGAATACCGTTTTTGATGTTGGATATTGAATGCATTCTGATCATAAGACTTGCATTACCAGTAATTCTTTCTTAACACCTTACCTAAACTTCACTGATATATCAAGAAAACAACTTAAAACATAGTTTTAATAAAATTCATCAAACAGTTTCCTATAAACAACAGTAACATGAAATTGTTTGTTTTTCATTAACAAGATTGTTAGCAATTGGCAGCACATGTAGATCTAGGTATGTGGATCGGTGTTCAGGGAATGACATGCAAGAGGGATGATTATTCTTGTCCTTAACATGAGAGGTTTTTCATAATTCTGTTTTTCTTAAGAACTTCATTTTACTGTGAAATAGTATGATATCGGAGGCCCTCTCTCCCATGTTAATGCTTGGAATCCTTAAGTTCCATAGGAAGTAGATGAACAAGCGAGAGAAGGTTAAACATAGACTCTATGAAAATAAATTATGTTTTATCCAAGTAGCACTGCACCCGAGGTGGCCACATATTTTCGATCTGAAAAAAAGGAAGAAAAATTAAGTCTTCACATATTTTAATTATTTTTAGAGATTGTATGCTTATATTGGAGATATTGTTTATAGACAGGGTATTGACATCTTAAAAAATAAATTCCATTCTATGAAAATAAATGTTTTCCAGGAGCGTATCCGGGGGAGATGTGGGGGATAAACCCTTCCCTTCGAAATTACAAGAAATTGTCTTTTCTGTAAATAAAACACTTTTAGTTTTTGCACCAGGCAGATAGCTGGCTAGTTTGGCTTGTTAGCCATGGTGGGAAGGAATAAGTCATACGGGAAGTTTCAGAGCGAGTGGCAAATAACGACATTCCTGAATTATCCAACTCCGAATTGATATATGACCTTGCTAGGTGATATTTTTGCACCGCTTAAAGTTTTAAATTTAAGGTTACAAAATAAAACTTGTTGATTCATAAAATTATAGATGAAGTTAATAGTTTCAAAATGAAACGCGTATTATGGACATAGCAAATGTCAAAAAATATTTGAGCCATTTTACAAAACTTCTGACATTGGGTGCTACTTAAGTTACTGATAAAAACTGCAGTGCTTTGAAAGATTTCCGCAAAATTTTATTGAAAATTTGAAAGATTTTAAGGGAGTGCAACCGAAGTCACAACTGCTTCGTCTCTCTTATTCAGTGAATCCTGAGGATGCACCTGAATAGCTTCAGTTGGACTTAATTGATTAATTAAATAATACATCGTGAAAAAACAAGTGCCAAAATTAATAAAATTTGAAGTTTGTAATAGTTGGTTCCCGTAAAATATCCTCGATTTTATAAGTTTGCAGCTCAGATGTTTTCTATAAGGCAGTACGTACAAAAGTGAGCCATTTTTAACTTAATTACGCTCACAAAAACGAGACTAAAATCCAGATTATCGATCAGCAACATGCAGTGCTTCGACTTGCTTCTACTAATATAATTACGCCAATCATAACAAGATTGGTAGCAGAACGTTATCCAAGCAGTATATTAGATGATTGAGGTGGCAGGTATCTGAATGAATTTGATATTTCTGTATTAAGATTTTGTACATCTGTATCATGATTTTTATCTATTGAGATTTTTTGTTTCCCTTTTATGATTTTTTCCATATTATATTTTTCAGCTCAACACAAAAATTTCGTGTATCTTAAAAACTGAAGTTTATTGCTTTGTGTTCCGATCACATTTTGAAATTTTCTTTGGCGCTACCGCAAACTCCATATTTTCATTGTCTGTGAAACACTGAGGTCACAGAGATCAGGAAAAGAAAATGATAACCTCTTCCGCTGTCCATAACACAAGCCGTTTTCATCTCTTAGCACTAGGGTGACCGCAAGCCCGTTCGCCTACTCAATTTCTTGACACCACTGTATTAGAGACATAAGATTATATTAATTTGTTTTAGGTATTGTATTGCTGTTGGTTTGGAGCATGTGTATCCAATTTTTCCTCACATAAGCGATGTCGGAGACTTTCCTCCCGAGAGCTGTGTCTTTTCCCTGCTTATTAATTTATCTGCAGTATTACGTGAGTAACTCAAAGGTTCTTTGTGTATTAGCATGTCGCCAGCTACACATCGTAATTTATGTGATACGAGTAATAGTAATAAATGTTCTTTACTTATTATTCGTTATTCATTTTATAGTAATATTTATGTGATTCAAGTAAAGAAAAATCATTTTATAAGTTTTTAAAACAAAATTTCACTCAAAATTTCATAGGAAAAAAAATTCAAGCATACTAACACTTGCATTGTGAGATATTACAGGCTAATTGCAAGTTTTCTTCTTCGGCATACGACTTGCAAACAGTTGAAATGAATTTTCGTAAGAATTAAGTTTCATCTACGTTGTAATGTAAATGAAATATTTCATGTATCACTTCTTTCAAAGTACGATGAAAAAACCCATGAGGAGATTTTTGTCATAAAATTGACATGGATGAACTTTCGAAAATAATATTCAAGTTTTACAATAATAAATTTATTGTCGAAAGAGCATTTACAAACTGCGTATGACCGCATGGAGGACTATTGTACTATAATTTTCTCTCCAGGCAAGCAAGGGACCATTTCATCAACGTGATGAAGGGTCCTACTAGTAAGGCAGAGATGGATTTAACATTTCAGCACACTCCTAAGATGAGAATGAAAATAGTTATATACGTTCTATAATATCAACAGAATACCATCAAATTTCTATTTAATAAAACACAAAATAATTGATTTACAAATACGTATTATCAACAATAGATTATATATATTTGATGGAGAGGTGGATTTGATATTCAGGCTCTCTAGGCCTAGGTGGAACAGTCTTTTGTAATAAGTTTTAAATCTCGAATTTAGAGTTATT
>NNCF01126836.1:369325-382293 GCA_002313205.1 Laupala kohalensis | reverse complement strand
ATATATATATATATATAATAGAGGACGAAATCACCGGAGATGGTTTTTGTTATTTTAAATGAGGATTCTCAGACGATTTCTGTAAATGAGCATTTCAACCAAATTCAAGAAGCACTTCTTTCTATAAGCGTTCGAATTACGTCATGCTTGATTATAACCCTTTCCCCATCGTTTGGAACGCATGCTTTTCAACAATAAACGGTAGAAATTGATATGATAAAAACTTTACATTTACTCGCCAATATCAATCACTGTTTATGATACTGTCTGCCAAATAGTAGTTCTTTGCTTGCTTTTCACATGTCGAACTACTCCCATTATAGATTTTGGAAGTTTAAACACTTAGGATGAAAACTTTATCTCTGCAGTGGATAATATGTTACTCAGTTCCCGCGGCATTGCTCACATACATTTTATATATACGTCAGCAACTTGATTCTTTCTCACATTCCCATTATATCCAGTGAGAATCTTATCAAATAATGTTAGAGGTTTGATAGCATTGTTGTTTCCTTATTTCCACTGATGCAATTGAGGAAAAGGTTTTAGAAAACATCGATTTCCCATTTCACTCACTTGAGGATGAATGTTCGTAAAATCCTTCATTAGAGGGCATTTTCGATTATTTTTCGCGTCACGCTTTTCCCAACCCCCACCTCCAGGGATGTCGTGCACCTCATGTGGTCTGAAGGGTACATAATGTCATTCGAAATACGATTTGTCATCTCAGAATACACAGAAACCATGGACTCGACTCTAATATCGGTCTTTTTACGTTATCACGGCTCCCCCTTCCCATCCCCAGCACTAAGGATACCGTACCTCTATGTGATTTCACCTTAAACTAAACGGCATTGTTAGTTTAAAAATATCAACAAACCTAAAACTATGTATACGATACAATTTTCATATTTCAAACTTAGTTTTCAATACATTCATTTCAATACAATATACATTCATTTCCACCCCTCACCAAGGGGTGCTAGTGGTGTCTTTCTTCCTTGAGGTCTAAATTTAGACTTGCACGATATCGGGATTTCACTACCAACTAGCATTGCCGAAAACTGTGAACTTATCTCATATCTATCATCGGTAATTCTTGCATAACATCCCCTTTCCCTAGAGGTACTGGGTTTTATACTACCTAGTTGTGGAATTTTTCGTCTTCGAGAATGTCACTACTAATTTCAGCGGTCACGAAAACTGTGATCTCAATACTAATATCTGTCACTTTCGATTAATTCTACATTTCACTCTTTGTCACCCCCAACAGAAAGGGTGCTTATTGTATATAAGGGGTGATCGTGTACTTCTATTGTAATGAGGGTGTCACTTTATTTCAGCGGTCCTAAAATGATTTATTCATCACCAGTATCTGTCGTTTTTTGATTATTTTTACTGCCTCTCATTCCCATCCCTAACCCAAGGATGCTGGGGGTATATTATCTCTAATATGGACTGACTGTGATCTATCAAAGCATCGGGGGCATCCGAATCCATCTCAACGACACCGAAAAGTATGGTTTCAAATATAATATCAGATTTCTTCATTATTTCTACATGTCAACCTCTTCTCCCGCCTCCCTAGGGGCGCCAGGGATGTTTTACCCCAACAGTGTTTGTTGTCCGATAACTAATCATCTATGTCTCAAGTTTGGTTGAAATTGCTCCAGGCACTTTAGAGTTATGGTGGGATGTATACATAAACATTCCAACCCCTATTTCACCCTGTTCCGAGTGGATTTTCGTAAAATCCTTTCGTAGTGTTTTCTTCATCTTAAAACGAACCCAGCTGTCGAACGTCAAGTTAGTTGGCTTTGTAGTTCCTGAGATTACGTGATTAGTCAGTCAGTCAGTGGTATTTCGCTTTTATATAGAGAGATTTAATATATTTGACGTATTACACAGATGCATTTATAGAATTTATCTTTTAATAGGATATCAATGTTTTTCATGTTACTCTGAAGTGTAAAAATTTTGGGATACATGAGGAAACCCGAATGTGGCGAGATACACTAATTTTCCCCTTTCTTTAACTTTTAATCAGTTAAAATATTATTACTGAAATGTACAATATGGAATTTATAAATTTGCTTTACTATTCTCAGTACTACTGCAACATTATCTTTTCCAGTAACGGCCTGCATGTTTGTTCGATACGTGCAAATTGAAGAAGAGCGTTGCAGAAACGTCCCTGAAGCTATTTCCATATCTCATTTTAAAAATGTAATCAATACCTACATCGGTGGTCTGGCAGCACTTGGATTAAGTATAATGGGCAATTTTCAGAAATCAGCATCATATTTGATACATAGTATTGGCACATTTATTTGCTTTTCTTTTGGTTTAGCGTATTTTTGTCTTCAGGTAGGTAAATACAATAACATTTCACAAAATAATAATGTAGTAAACATGTTTGTTCGGACGTAGGAAATTTCAGATCTGAACAAAGTTTATTGATAAACACAAAGCATTATATAGCTAAATGAACCATGTTTATCTGAAAAAACTTCATAAACCAACTAATTTTATTAGTTGGTTGAAGAAATTGAGGAATGATTTTATTTTCTATACCAAAATTTTAATTTTCCAGATGCATTTTTGGAGAAAAATTAACATAGGAGGAATAGCTTCTAGAAAAATTTATTATTTCAGATTAATTATAATTACTTCAAGTTTCTTGTTCGTTATTTTAACTACTATCACTGGATACTTTTCGATTAAAAAGTTCAAAGGTAATGAAAGTAACAATAATAAATTGCATTTTGGCACATATAATTAAAATTATTTATTTTTCATTCTTATCCGTTCCAGGCAAAGATCACAAGAAGTGGAAACTGTCTGATGGGGGCTGGGAATTCCACATCTTTAGTGCCGTAACCCAATGGTTTCTCGTGTTGTGCATGATCACACTAGTTGCTTCACTTTCCATTGATTTCCGAGATTTTTTTATGCATTCTTCCGTAATTCTAGTAAGTGATTCTGCAATTTTTCTAGCGCTATCAAAATTAGTTAATTTCCTCATACATCTACACAACTTTGCGTAGATATCTCCAATAAAGAAAGAGTATAAGGACCATTATCCCGGGTGGTGAAATGTCGTGCATTTTTAAATGGTCTGATACTGATATTACAAAAAAATTACATGAAAGTGAAATAAAACTTACATGGTAAGCAAAGGGTTATAGTAACTTCTCTTTATTATTAACATAAGATGAAAAACGGGTCTGGTATTTTATAAATATTTCACGGGTGGGACAGAATATGGACATAGCTTGCATGGACATAAAATGGCAATACTTGGTCACCGAGAGTGATTAAATAAACATCTTGGTTCATATTCACAGTTACCTAGATGAGGGCCTAAGACTTGGACATGTTATGCCAGATATCTCCAAAATATCACAGTTTCACCGAACAGTGTATTTTTGTAAGTGGGTGACCAATTTTTTGTCCGCTGAGCTTATTTTGAACCCGTTCTCGACATTTTCAAAAACCATACCAACAAAAAAAAGAAGAAAATGTAGATTGGGTATTCTTCACAATATTAAATAATTATTGTATATGCAAACTAACTTCACGATGTATTCACTTTCGAAAATATCTCAATTTCCTATAATTTTCCTAAAACGGTGTTTCTAATTTGATTAATCTCTGGATTTGGAAATATGGCGAACTTTTTCCAGTCGTGATCTTCTCTACAAATGCTTGGGAACCTGCAAATAACTGATAAGATTTAGTGTGCATGCCAATAGGATTTGAGTATTCTTCTCAGTGTTGTGTGTTTAGTAGTAATACATAGGGGTTCGATTCAAAAACTAACATTTTAATGTTTCTTAAAAAAGCATCTGCAACTTAACCCAAATTTCTTCTTCTCTCCGTCTTGCCTTTCAGTGTTGGGTCAGCCATTTCAGATATCACTTCTTATCCGTAGCCTTGCGCTGTACCTCTTGTGATATCATTCCTGTTTCTGCATAATTCTTCTTTAAAGTGTTCCCATATTCCTCAGGGTATGCCCACTATTCTTTCCCCTTCTGGTCTTGCATTCTTTATTGTCTTGTTTTTTCTGTTAATTTTCCTTTCTTGTCACATGACCAAACCATTTTAGACTATTTTCTTCCAGTGTCTTCGTTAGTGGTGTTTGCTTATGTTCTTCTCTTTTGAGTTTCTTATACAGTCTCTTTTTGTTTTCCCTGCTATTTTGTAAAGAAACAGTTAGTCTGCTTTCCATTCTTATATTGATAGGCAGTCAAATGTTTTATTTGCATTTATTAGACATAGTATTGTTGAATCCTTGGAATTAGTTGATGTTCCAGGAAAGAATCTTCCGTTGTATATTGTGTGTAGAAGATTAAAGCTATTCGTATCTAATCTAGAACTACGTATAGAGACGGTGGTTCAAGCAAAGGTTATTACTTCGTCTGATTTAAATCGTGAATGTGACGTCATCGAGAGCACCATATGTGTAATACTGAAATTGAGATATCACTTTGCTACTGGTCAACTTTATTGGCATTGAGCTGGGAAGAAGCACATTAATGCTAATTTTTGATTAGATAACCACAGTAGAATTTTGTATTAGTGGGTGATGGTTGAGGGAATTTAAATTGATTTTCATTATTATTTTAATGGGAATTTTGTAGCTATAATATTTGATATAAAATAATGCAGTCATGAGACTTGTAGTTGTTAGTAGGGATTATGGGTGCTTGCATCCTTGTTTTTGTTATGTAATTTATTTCAGCTATGCGTGTGTAAAGATGTGTGGTGTAATCACCAAAGTGACAGTGCACCAGTGATGACTTTCTTCGTGTCAGTGACTGAAGGCTCATCATTCCACCAATTTGTGAAATATTAATATTTCTTTGCATTTTCCAAGCCGGATGCTGTTAAGAGCTTTCAATAAGTGGCCGGTCGGCGCTAAGACGGAAGTGCGACGAACTTGGGACCCACCCTAAGCCTCTTATTGAGGTATTGTTTGAACGAACACCTTTCACTTTTAAGGAAGGTACAGTTGATTTCGGAGAATGCGGCTTGCGGCGTTGACACATGCGCGGTCCACTGGAATTTAGGTGTACCTAAAGAAAAGAAGAATTTTACGAAGTAATGAGTGAAGTGCGTCGCCGGAAATAGAACAATGAGACACTTTGAAATGGGTGCGCTAAGCTGGGACCGAAGGCGGCTCGTCTTTGTGGCGCAGACTGCGTTCTTAGAATTCAAAGGGATGGACAAGAAGAATATTTACAAGGTGTGATGGCGAAGGCATGGTTATTTGCGGATCACGTGACTTCTGCTACTGTATATATTGGGAGGAGTGAAGATCTTCACGGACTGTTTACGGGGAAGTAGACATCCGTCAGCACTGAGATGTGACTGAGCTAAGACTAGGTCGCGGAGACCAGATGTTCGTTATGCTGCTGCGGTAGTATTAATGAAGTCATTACTAGTTGCGAGTGTCGTAACTAGTATCAGTTAGTTGTTCGGGAAAACAGCTTATAATTTCGAAGGATCAGGTAACCTGAGGGTTTTTACAATTTAGTTGTCGTCAACTATATTTAACCAAGTGTAATCAATGCTCTCTGACAGCATTACTTGTGTAATAACAGATTATTAGATGTATTAATGATTTTGGGAGTTTGTCTCTGTTGTAAATTCAGATTTCTAGTTAATTTGTAATAAATCATTATTTATTGTTATTACACGTGTGTTTGATTGCTCGGGAAACCGAGCTGGTGGCAGCGACAAAAACTACCATAGGGATTTTGGTATTTATGTGGATCCCGCTTCTACCAAAAAATACTAACATCGCATCAGGGCTTGAGGTGTGATGTTACATGTATCAATATGTATTTTGTGTTTGTTGTCAGTGATTTCCTCTCATTCAATGTAATTAATTTAGCCATGTAACCATCTTTCTTGTGGTCGCTGATGACCAGAGATGTTAAAAAGCGATCTTAAATAAACAAATTTTAATGATAGAGTAAATTAATTCATTGTTGGGAGACGCATAAGAACTGCGACCACTGGTGAAGGAGAAGTTATGTCGATGCACAAGAGAAAGAGATAGCTTAAATCTCTCATTTCAGTTCCCCTTGTCAAAGTGAAAGCTTACGTTTTCTTTGTCAAATGCGAGGGTGGCGAGGGCAATAAACTTGCTTGTATTTAGACTTTTTTGTGAGTGGAAGTATAGATACTGCACAGTTTTTTTATTGAACTGACATTTTAGTTGTGTAGCCACCAGTGAAGTAAAATGAGCGTGTGTGTTGCTACGTGTAAGAACTATTCGCGGAAAACTAAGAAGCTTGGTTTGCAAGTGACGTACCATACATTTCCAAAAGATCCTCTGAGATGCAAACTGTGGGTGGCTCCCTGACTGGATGATATTAATTGTATGTTTGCTCGTATATGTAGAGAACATTTTTGTGCCGAAGATTATGAAGATGATTTACAAAACAGTTTAATAGAATTACCGCAAAAAATATAAAGAGTTTCGCCATTCATTTTAATATTTTCCACTTCAAAAAACGATAAAAAATGAGTTGTCTACTTCAAGGATAAAGCGGGTGAATCATAGATAAACGCGTATCGCTGCGTTGGAAAGACTGAACAATCTAAGTATTAAAAGAAACACCCCTTGAGGCGAGTATTCTTCCAGCTGAAGACAGTCATTTTGATAGGCCTTACGAGGATACCTGTTCGAGTTGTTGTATTTTGCAAGAAGAAAATTACCATTTAAAAAAACGCTATTGCTAACTTAAACAGAAATCTATCTTTTTTACGAAAAGAGCGAAGTAAATATGTGAGAAAGCTTTCAAGGAAAATTCATCATCAACTAATTTTAATAAGATCAGTGCTAAGAAGACAAAATATATCAAACACACATCGATTTTATCGACACGTAAGTCTAATGAAAAGAAACATGTGACGAATTGGGTTAATACGGTTTTAACACCCACCCAAAAGAAATGTTTGGTTTCAAATCGTCACATTCGATGGATAAGTGAAGACATCTCCCGTGGGGTTATGATACGTGTTTTCTCTCTTAAGCGTTATGATTTTTGGAGAGAAAAGCTAAATTTTCCTTTGCCATCTGCAGCTACTTTAAGTAGGTGATGCTCCAAGTTCACCTGTTCATCTGGTATTCTAATTAACGTATTATTATTAGTTGCTAAATGTAGTGAAAGTTTACCTATAACAGATAAAATAAGCGTACTAAGCTTCGATGAGATGTCTGTTGACAGTAGAGTACTTTATGATTTTGGACTGGATCAAATTCTTGGACCATTCTCGGAAGTTCAAGTGACTCTCATCAGAAGTTTGATTGGAAAGTGGAAAAAACCTGTCTTTTTTATTTTTATTTAACAACGAATAAGTGTTTATTGTTTAAAATTATTCGAGTTGTTGAGTCTTCACACATTAAATTATATGCGGATATGCCAGATTTTTTTCAAGAACTACTGCTAAAGCAACAGAAGTGCTAAGTGGCGGAACAAAAATCGCTCATTTCTTTGAGCTTGTTGATTCCTTTTCTGATATAATGAAAAGTAACACACCTTACTCTCATGCCATGAGAGCTGGATTTGGTGTATCAAATTATTTCGATAAACAGAAGGAACTTCTACGGAAGATTGAACAAGTCACGGTTACAATGAGGGTAAAAGGCAAAAAACATTTGTTGCCATTTCAGAAAGGAATAATAATTTCCATTAACTCCTTGTTTAGACTCTTGGAGGACGTACAAAAAACTTATAATCTGAGATATAAATTGACCACACGTCTAATCCAAGACGTTTTGGAAAGCTTCTTTAGTCAAGTCCGAGGAATCGGGCAATTCTATGACCATCAGAATTTACATCTCGACTGAAAAAAATTATGCTTTCCAACAAACAACCCAAACCATCTCGGAAAATTAACACTAATGTGTTTGAGGACAACCCAAACAACATTCCAGTGTATTTAAGTGTCGAGTTTCTTGACAGTGCTCTTGAGCCGGAAGAAGTCAAAGAAATGACTGCAAGTGATTTGGATGGGGATGAAGAATTGGGAGAGAAGCGAGGAATGTAGGAAATCATGGGCAGAGCAAGAAGCATTTTCGTACGTTGTCGGATATGTCGCCTTCAAGTAATACTTTTTTTAATGCATAAAGAGTCGGTTAGATTCTTCATAATTTGCTTCATGTAGATAAAAAATTAATAATTATATTTTTCGTTCATTGATTTGTATTTAAACTTAGCACTAATTTTAAAACTTACTTAAACTATTCACAGAACTTTGTCACAAAACGTAATTTTTACGAAGTAATTATTTTCATACGCCTTGAAATGATTTTTAAATCGGAGCAACTGGTTGGATTTCTATCAATGGGTTAATGTGTTCTAAACTTAACAATTTTCCCTGTCATTAAAAAATCTACCTTTTTATATTTGAAAAGTTTACAATATATGTATTTCATTTCAGGGTAAGGGACAAAGACCCAACCCTTGGCACTTTAGCAAAATATTTCGTCGTCTTCAGTGAAAACTCGTGGGCTACCATTCTTTCGTATGGAGGATTGACAGAGCCATCGGAGCAGTGGAGGAGGACGATAGAAGAATTTGAGTCAGTGTTTGAATCGCGAAATGGAGAGAAAAACAATTATAATAAGCAGAGAGGAGTCATAAAGGAGCTAAAGAATAGACTTGTCAATAAAGTCCCTCGTGTTTACCCTGAAGCAATTCATATTTATGCTAGAGTAAGAACCTTCATTACAATAAGATACATGAATATGAATAAAAAATGTATTCGGAGAGAAATTAAGAAAGTTAAAAACTGGGTTAGAAGCAATTAGTTGTATACTACATTTGTATTTATTTTTATTTTTCCGTAATATAGTCTTCAATAAAATGTCTAATGTAGTTCGAATCAAATATTAATACCCCAAAATAAGTGAAAAGTATTCCATAAGTTAAATTAGACTCTGTCTCGCTAGCTTGTTTCTTTCGGTATGATCCAGTCTATACGAATATTACTTAATGTGTAATTCAACTCTCATTTACAGAAAAAAAGAGCTAGTGAAGACCATTTAGTACAATAAATACTTTATTTCATTAGCTAAATCTCCCACTGGAAAGAAATATACTTGGCCAAAAAATTAAGAATAATCCATACCATTAGCCTTTTCATGTCACAAATGTGAAATGAAAATTTCTTGTGTTTTGTAGTATTTCTTTAAATTATTAGTAGATAGAGTTGGATAAAAAGAAACATTTCCGTAACAATTCTCAAACACTTCTTCAATAGTACAGTTATTTGCAGAATGGAATGACTATTTGATGTGGCTTAAATAAGCTATAATGGAATCGCCGTCCACCGGCTCCCATTACCTAGAATAGCGCAGACTCCGCCGATGTACGCTCTGTGACGTCACTCCACGAGTAGCTTTGGTCCAACCTTGAGAGCGTCATGAGACAGCCCTTGGTCCTGCATTTTATCACTCTTATGAGTTTCTTGGGCACTTCCTCGTCTGACTTCATGGTTCCATGCCTGTCACACACTTTCCCAGCGATTATTTATTTCCTCAGACTTTTCCTCTACTGCGCATCTTCTTCGTTCGTTCCGCTCACACAGTTCCTCAGTACCCCCTTGTTTCCTCTCTGAAAAGATTTGCGTAATACTCCATCCAAACTTCTATTATTCTTTCGTGATTCCGTCTCACTTTCCCTTTGGCTTCTTGTAATTCCTTCTTAAGCCATTGACGGTTCGCCAGTATAAGCTCTTGTTTGTTTTGTAGTTTTTTTCTACTTCGTTTCCGAAGTCTTCCCAGGTTTCCCATTTCAAAACCAAAAGTCTCGTATTTTAAATATTGAAGTATAAACATATGCTTAATGAGTAATAGATAAATGAATATTTTTATTTATTACACTTTTTGTACATATTCCCTACAAGTTTATGAATTTTAAACTTGAATATTTTTCCCAGAGTAAGAGACATCCAATCTCTGAATCACGTACTGAAAGGATGACTTCATCAGAAGAAGAAAAGAAGTAATTTGCTCAAGAACTACATCAAGTATTTGGATGGTGAGTACCTTCAAAACTAGTTTTCATTCTTTTAAAATTTTATTCAATATGTAGAGACAGCTAAATTAGAAAAGCAAATATATACTTGACTCTCCGGAACACATTAGTACATCAAACTATTACTTCAAAGTATTTTACATACATAAAACAAACATAAGTTCGCAGAACCCACAAAAGCTTAGGCCATCTACCTGAGCCATTGAGACCTTCAGAGCAATTCCAAACAGACCTATGTTAATCATGCAATAAACATAGAGAATTACCTCAAAATGTGTTAAAAAAGTCTAGCCAGTATCTTACAAATAAGACTTTTTATTTCCATTTTTTTTCACAAAGAATATTACCTGAGAACATGAGGTTTAAGTCCCATATTTGTAGCTGTGTAATTTCTGAAACGATGTTAGTATAATAGTAGAACAAGTAATGCGAGAAAATATGACAAACAGATGAAAATGAGGTTTTTGAACACAATAAACTCTTAGGTTCTATACTCTAGAAACAACTAGATCAAGTGTTGTGAAATGTAGGAACACTAGATACAAAATCAGGAGGTAAATATGAGTGGTATGAACTCCCCATGGACAATTGAGGAAGTGTTTAGTCTACCGTTTTATATTACTTTGAATTGAGTGTTTAAATACACTATGTTCCATGCACAATGAAAATTTTGTGTTTCTAATGGGAAAAGTGAATTTTAACAACTCTTTATTTACTATATCAATGCATTTTAATCTCAACAACTAATGTAGTGACTACTAATGCACTAACAATTATTCAGTGAATAATTTCAAAAATTTCATTAGTTACAGTCCAAATATGTTTTCGGAAAAGCAACCTGAAAATCAAGATACATGTAAATATTGTAATTTTGGTTTTAAATACAGCATTTTTTAAAATGTTATATCACTAAGGGCTATTTTTTAACTTATTGCTTTATTTACTGAGTAGGTACTGCAAACCATAACAATTTTTTCCCTTTTTTGTTTGAGATTTGTGAAATGAATGCCAAAATAACTTTAATTATTATTAGCAAACATATAATAGGTATATTATATTTGCAGTAAATTGTTTAATAAAAATTTTTTCTTTAAATTACTTGTATTCTTTTATATAGCATTTTACTGAGATACTTTCTTTTTTTCATGAAAAACAAAAAAACAATCCATTTTATCGTTTTTAGTTTCATATTATATCAAAAATATAAAATAAATGCATAATAAATAACTACAGAGAATCTTGATTAAAAATCTGAAAACTGACAGGAGCAGAAATATTGTGAATAATTTTAAACGAGTTAATAAAAGAGACTTCATATTATTAGCAGGCATTTTCTGGCAATAGTATAGCTAAATATAAAATATATTGGTGTCCAAAATACATGGTACATTTTCTATAGAAATAATTATAAATAATAAATAAACCACACAAAACAAAGTTCAGTCAACTACAATTTTTTTCATATTCTCATAGTTTTTTTATCAGACTAGCAAAATTTGCTACTTATCTGCACGAAATAAGCTTCGGTTTTTTAACCAGCAGCTGTGATGGATATTCATATCTACTATTGCTTCCTGGAATAAAACAATTTCTTTTGCATTATTCTTAGGAAGGCACGTGAGTCAAAAATTATACTTTTGAGTTAAGCTGGTTTTTGAAATCCTTAGAGAATACTTAGGTACGGCCATATTTCGTGTAGCTATAAGACAGATATATTCTTCTGATGCTTAGTGTAAAATTTGTAGCATATAGGACTTGTAAAAATTGATTAAAACCTTCTAAATTTGTTTTTATTTATATACAACCATTTTCCTTTCTGTTGATTCTGAATGCAATCAAGGTCTTGTATAAATTCATAAATTTATTGTCAAAAAAGCAGTACAAACTGTGTATGACCATGTGGAGGACAATAGACTAATTTACTCTCCGGAAGCAAGCAAGGGACCAATTCCGATCATGGGCCCTAAGGCAGAGGCGGATTCAAAAAATTCAGCAAAAATTCCTAGATAAGATAAAAAGTTAGCTGTGAGTTATAATACTAATAGAATGTCAATATGTTTGTAATTTAACATAAAAAATTTATTTTACACATACAAATTATAATCGAACTATAGATTATTCTGAGTAAAGTGTTTAAAAATCATAAGAATTGAAATAACACTAAATTCACGATTTGTTATTACAATAAACACAGCCCTAGGCAAAGCCTAGAGATCCTGTATAAGAAATTCGCCTCTACCCGAAGGAAAAGAGGAGAAAAACCCGGGCCAGGACGGNGGGGCTACAGAATTTATGTACACAACCATGCCAAAGTTGAGTACACATAAAACTAAATTAATATGAGCCATAAGACAACACAATCATGCAACGAAATAATTTTTGAAATTGTTATAAGTTATTTAAAAAGTACTACAGCAATGGCGCGATAAAGTACAAGACGGATTTAACTTTTATTAAAACCAATAAATTCTTTTACATTGTAGAAGCACTGGTGCAGGAGGTAGTTTTTAACCGCGGATTTGAAGAGATTCAATTTCATAATATCTTTTATACTCTTGGGCAGGGAATTATATAGAACGATTCCCGAATGATAAGGTCCTTTTTGGCAAAGAGTGGTTGACACTCTAGGGTGATGAATATTATTACTATTGCGAGTATTGTGTTCGTGAACGAGACTGTTTCGTATAAAGAAAGGGTGGCACTTCAGTAATTCGGTCTTAACAAACAGGACCGTTTCATAAATACAAATGCAGAAAAGTGTTAAGATATTTAATTCCTTGAATAAAGGTTTACAAAAGTTTCGGGGGTGAGATTTACAAATTATCCGAACTATTCTCTTCTGGTTTCTGACGGTTTGAATACTCTGACCGGATTTGTACCAGAAGGTAATGCCGTAACGTAAATGGGAGTAAA